>VMDO01026409.1:0-26758 GCA_007922755.1 Pedetes capensis | reverse complement strand
AAGGACATATAGAAAAATACTACATAGTAAAAGATAGAGAAGACTTGGATGGGAAACTTAGATGGGAATGGGGGGAGGGAGGAAACATAGGGGAGGGTAAGGGGTAACCTATATGAATAATGTTTATCAAATTGCATATATGAAAATGGTCACAATGAAAAGCATGTCAAAATGAATCACATTATGATGTACATTAAAAATTTCTAATAAAAAAGTATTACATGCTAAAGAACTAAAAAAATAAAAATAAAAATAAAAATAATTAAAAAAATAAAAAAATAAGTAAGAAAATGAATATCAATTCACACAATATCTAATATATTGTAGAAATCATTACACCAAGAGAAAGTTAAAAAATTCAAATTGTTTAAAAATCTTTAGGACAGTTTTATAATGTGGTATAGAAAACAAAACCTAGGTTCTACAATCACTACATCTGGTCATAGCAAGATTATTAATTGTGGCTTTAAAAAACTTGTAACTTATATATCTTCTCTTTGAAGATTCTTTCCTTTCAGATTGTGGAGTGGACAAATCATAGTGTAAACAAAGAGCCTGGTACAAAGTACCAACTTTTTCTTTTAACAGGCATAAATACTTACCAAGAACTGCAGTGATGTATTCATATTTTAAGGTTGATATTAGAGAATGCAAAAGTTCAACTTCAACCTATATCTCTTAAAGTTTCTGAGAATAAAATAAGTATTAAATGCATGAAATTATGTAATATATAGAGTTAATTTTGATATTTACATGCCCCTATATATATTTTCAGCCTGCAGTCCTACCACTGTGGTATCTGATCCCATCAGATCTCGGAAGCTAAGCAGGGTCAGGCCTGGTTAATACTTTGAAGGGAGACTGCCTGGGAACACCAGGTACTGTAGGCTTGGGAGAAGGACCTGGCAATCCATTCCCAAAAATTGATCCACCATTGAAAACCCCATGAATAGCAGAGAAGCACTGACAATACTGTTTGGCCTGTTGTACATAGGGTCTCTATGAGTCAGACACCAACCCGAAAGCACCTAACAACAACAACATATATATTTTCAAGTTTGTATAAGGACATATTAAGATTATATAATACTAGTATTATAATTTTAGAGATCACCATCAAAGTCAAGCAAAATTAGAAAAATAATTATCACATCTCCAATTTTAAAAGTTAGTGAATTGTGTTCTGATTATTTAACTTCTTAAAAGATATATCCCCCATATGTCTGTCAGCTTGTTGTGCTACGGGTGCTTTTGTGTTGTTGTGATGATGAAAGCTATGCCACTGGTATTTCAGATACCAGCAGGGCCACACATGGTGGACAGGTTTCAGCTGAGCTTCCAGACTAAGATAGACTAGGGAAAAAATCCCAGAAGCACACTCCCAAAACAATTAGCCATTGAAAGCCCTATTTTTTTAATTTTATTTTTATTTTTATTTTTTGTGGTACTGGGGGTTGTACCCAGGGCCTTGTGCTTGCATGCTTTGCAAGTACTGCACCTCTGAGCTGCTCCCCCAGTTGATTTTTTTTACTTTTTGAGACAGGGTCTAGCTAAATTATACAGATTGCCTTTGGTCTCGAACTTGTGATCCTCCTACCTCTACTTCCCAAGCCTCTGTGATTACAGGTGTGCACCACTGCACCTGACTTTGAAAACCCTATTAATAGCAAAGAAGCACTGTAAAATATATTCCTGGAAAATGAGCTCTTCAGGCTGGAACAATGAGCTCAAAGAAAAGGATCATGTGTGTGGTATAGTGCTGAGTAGTGTTTTGTTCTGTTGTACATAGGGTTGCTATGAGTTAGCTCCAATTGCAGGGCATCTAACAAAACAACAACAAGAAAAAGATACACACAATCCTCAGATGGTAATGTCTATCTTTAGCAAAAACTATACAGAATAAAATATTGATACATTAACTTACAAAATGAGTGCAAGTATTGTGAAAATAAAATTGTAAAGGTATAAGACAATGTGATCTAATTTAGTCACTTTCAGTCTACCAACATACATGACTTTTAAAAAGACTGCAAGAAATATAAATTAATAGAAAATGTAAGAGCTTACATATAAGTTTTAAATTTATAACCATTTTTATTGGAGTCAGAAAATCAACAATCAAAAGAAGGATAAAAATCTATTTATGGAGAAGTTATTGTATGGGAAAGGTATCTGGTCAAAATGCTAGGAATGATCCATTCTAGGTGGTAATAACATCTAAGTTATATCTATCCTAATAAGTGATTGCAGTATTTAAGAAAATTCACTGAAATATCAACCGTACAGAAAATAAGGGAAACCATTATTGTTAGAGGCATTAACATAGGTTTTTAAATCACAGAGATTTGCAAGAAGGAATAGAGTGGAGGGGGGAAAAAGAGAAACAGTTCCAATTCTGAAGTCTCCAAATAAACTCACTCAGGATAAAGAGTAAGTGGCTAGTAGGATATGTGTTAAGCAGATGGCATAAACATCAACAAAGTTAAGGTGTTTGAGCTAGGGTACAGCCAATAGGCTGAAAGTGGGAGTGGCAAGTAGACAGTGTCCTCCTGACCCTGAAGATCAGGACTACTGAAGAAGCAAACGCTGTGATATTAAAAGAAATAGTGTCACCAGGAGAACTGCTGATCAACATTAAGGGAAAAAATGATGGGAAGAAAACAATTACATAGTTTCAGAGGAGTCAGGATAAATAGATAATAGTATGTTAAAATAAAAAAAATAAATAAAAAATAAAGATCCCTAGGTAGGCAAAAATCAGTTGTAAGGATTCTTTTAACGGCATAATTAGAAAAGGACAAAGTTGAGCTGAGTAGGGCTGAAAGAAGTAGAATTTCAAAAAACAATGAATTCATTACTCAATGGTATGTAAATGATAGGTGTGTATGCATGTGACTGTGTGTAGATGATTCTGTGTGTGTGCATGTGTGAGTACATGCAAATATGTGTGATGTGAAAAATTGAGGGTAAGGAAAGTAAAGATTGGAAAGTAAGTGAAGCTAGTATATTTTTCTTCTAGATATTTCTTGGATTAATGAAATTTGGTTGAAATAGAGTAAAAAGAAATGAGTTTTCAAAAAGTTCCAAAGTGGATTACTGTTGGCATGAGTACAGATAGTTCTGAAAGCAATTTAATTTTTTAACAATTATCTCTACATTACTTACAATAACCCACACAACGTAAGTGTTATATAAATAGCTATTATACTATATGGTTCAGGTAATAAAGGACTACAAAATAAGTCTGCTTTTGTTCAGTACAGATGCAATTTTTTTCCTTTTTATTGGTAAATGTTGGTGTTTTACACAGTAATACAGCATTGACTTTTTTAAGTAAAGCAATTTAATTTTAAGAACTTTTATTTTTCTGAGCCAATTATACTCATCTAGTTAAACAGAGCCTGAGGCCATACCATTGTGGTGTCTGATCCCATCAGATCTAAGAAAATAAGCAGGGTTGGATCTGGTTAGTACTTGGATAGGAAACCACTTGGGAACACTAGGTGCTGTAGGCTTGGGAGGAGGACCTGGTAACCCACTCCCAAAAAACAATCAGCCATTGAAAACCCTATGAACACTAGAGAAGCACTGATAATAGTGTTTTGTCTGTTGTACATAGGGTCATTATGAATTTGATGCCAACTGATGGCACCTGACAACAGTTATACAGAGTCAATGCTTCTTATTTGTGATAAAACTACTTGAATAAATACAGCATTCATTATTTTTTATAAACACAATCTCTGACTTAAACAAATTATTTAATATCTTTGATAAATGCAAAATTATAAGTACATTTTATCATGTACAAATTTAAATTTCATTGTGATTTGAAAGCAGGAACACAAGGAGCAGGTTGGAAAAGGAAAATTTAATCCACAATCACTGGTATCAATTTTTTTCATAACAATATGAACAACAAAAACAAATTATATTTAATAAGAATAAAACTTTTGTCACTGTTGCTGTGGTTCTCCAGGTCAAGAACTCAGAGTACTATACTGAAACTGATCCCACGTTGTCATCATTCTGCAGATATTTCTGATCTGGCTTACAACTCTGGGCTCTGAAAGGTGACTGAGACAGTTGTTTGATTCATTTTTTTATTATTATTGGAAAATTTTAGTGCATAATTTAATGTGTTTCCTTCTGATATGTATTTCATTGTGATATCTCCATGTATGTGTTTCCTTGTACATTGTTCACATAACTTCTCCCTTACCCTCTCATGACCCTCCTCCCCCATCTCCCACCCTCCCACTAATGGCCTCCTTTCTACTAGAATGTCTTTTTGTGGAAATATTTATCTATACATGTGCACCCTGATTTAGATTTAAGTCCAAAATTTTTCTATAGTGATCTATCTTTTTACATTCCCAGCAGTATTATATGAGTAATCTAGTCCATTTGCATTTTTGCCATCCTTTGGTGTAGGGATAAATGTGAGTTGCAAAGAGGAAGAGAAATGGCTCAAGGCTTATTTGGCCTGTGTTGAGGCCTGAGGTGCATTCAGGACCTCTGTGTGACTCGCTGTGGCACACCCAGCTTGAGTCCATGACATCAGAGACTGCATGGTCAAAATGGCCCCTGCCCAGCCTGACTAGAACATGCCCCACTTTAGAGGCTTGCTCTCTGATAGGTTGTATCCTATCACCCTATTAGCCACTAAGGGGAGGCCTATGATTGGTTGCTCCCTGCCTCCTACCCATCTATTAATTATCAGGCTCATGATAGGCCACTTCCAAACAAAGCCCAGAATTCTAATTGATCCCAAGAGGAATAAAAGGAGAGCTTGCTCTCTGCTCACTTTCTTGCTCTGGAACCAGCTCTTGCCTTTTCACCGTGACCATAATGAAGACAGAAGACTGCAAGAGGAGAACACTGGGGGACGCCCACAAAGGAGAGAAGCAAACACTGAGACTGGCTGCTGCAGAGAGCATGGGAGCAGCCACTGGACCAGCTATGGAAGCATATCCAAGCATATCCAAGCATATCCACCATCATGGAGAGCGGCTGCTGAAGTGACAGTGCTTACAGCTGTGTGTCACTTTACCCTCAGAGCTGTGAAACACTTTAAGCCTGCAGCACTTTTAAGTGCTGTACAATTAAGAGCTGCATGTTTAAAGAGACCTCCTGAGGTGTCTCTCACTTCATTACACTCACCAGAGCAGTGAGCCCCACACTTTGATATTATTGGTATTATTGGTATTATTTCCTACACTATTAAGGTTGAGCTGTTTACTTTGAGGTTGACCTCTGTCTCATTTCTTATTCCTCATTGGCCCGCCTCTCCCTTCTGTCCTTTCCCATCATTGCTTCCTTTTACTAGATCCCTCCCTCCTTTCTATGCCTAAAATTGTCTCCTCTCCCCTAAGTTTACATGAATTTTTTATTATGTTCCAATTTATGTATAGGATTTTTTCCTTCTTTTAAGTTGGAATCAGATCTCACATATGAGTGAGAACATGTGGTATTTCTCTTTTTGGGGTTGTATTCATTCACCTAAGATAATTTTTTCCAATTCCATCCATTTTGATGCAAATGACATTATTTCATTTTTAAATTGCTGAGAAGTATTCCATTCTGTAAATGTACCATAAGTTTTTTATCCATTTTTCTGTTTTCAGCACTTTGGTTGATTCCATATCCTTGTTATTGTGAAAAGTGCTGCGTTAAACATGGAGATGCAGGTGTCTCTGTGGCATGATGATTCATCTCCCTTTGGGTATATTACCATTAGTGGTATAGCTGGGTCATATGGAAGATCTATTTTTAGTTTTTTGAGGTACCTCCATATCGATTTCCACCAGCAATGTAAGAGGGTTCCCTTTTCTCCACAGCCTCAGCAGCATTTGTTGTTATTTGTTTTATATATCTTGGCCATTCTCACTGGAATAAGGTGGAATCTCAGCATTGTTTTGATTTGTATTTCTCTAATGGCTGGAAATATTGAGTATTTTTTCATGTGTTTCATGGCTTTATGAGCTTCTTCATTTGAGAACTGTCTGTTCAGTTCCTTTGCCCATTTGTGTATTGTATTACTTGTTTTCTTGGAAATTGCTTTTTTTTTGAGTCTCTAAAATTCTGGAAATTGGTCCTCTGTCCAATATATAGGATATAAAGATTTTTTCCCATTCAGTGGGGACTTCCTTGACTATGTTGCTTGTTCCCTTGGCTGTACAAAAGCTTTTTAATTTCATGTAATCCCATTTGTCTATTCTTGTTGGGATTTCTTGAACAATTAGAGTCCTATTAAGGAAATGCTTTCCTATACCTATATGTTGGAGCATATTGCCTATCTTTTCTTCTAGTAATTTTAGAGTTTCTGGTTTTATGTTGAAGTCTTTTATCCATTTCAAGTTAATTCATGCATATTGAGAGGTACAGACCAATTTTCATTTCTCTGCAAGAGGATATCCAAGTTTCCCAGCACAATTTATTGAAAAGGTTATCCTTTCCCCAATTTACCTGCTTTGCTCCTTTGTCAAAACTCAGGTGGCTATAGATGCATTGGTATATCTCTGGGCCTCTATTTTGTTTCACTGGTCTTCAGGTCTATTTTTGTGGCAGTACCAAACTGTTTTTGCTACTATAGCCCTGTAGTATAGATTAAAGTCAGGGATTGTGACCCCATCTGCACTAGTTTACAGTTTAAGAGAATTTTGGCTATATGTGGTCTTTTGTGTTTCCATATGAATTTTTGGATCATTTTTTCTATTTCTGAAAAGTCTGTCATTAGAATTTTAATGGGGATTGCATTAAATCTATACATTGCTTTTGGTAGGATAGCCATTTTTACAATATTGATTCTCCTCACCCATGGGCAGGGGAAGTCCTTCCACTTTTTAGTATCCTCTGCGATTTCTTTCTTTAGTGTTTTGAGATTTTCATTATAGAGATCTGCAGGGTCTTTGGTTAGATTGATTCTAAGGTATTTAAATTTTCTGGTGGGGTATAATGAAAGTGATTCTAGCTGTAATTTTCTTCTTTTCTTGCTTACAGTTGGTGTAAAAGAAGGCCATTGATTTTGGAGCATTAATTTTGTATCCTGCCACTTTGCTAAAGGAGTTAGTTAGGTCTACAAGTTTTCTAGAAGAGGACATGGGGTCCTTTCGGTAAAATATCATGTCACCTGCAAATAAGGGTAGTTTGACCTCTTCTTTGAATATCTGTATCCCTTTGATTTCTTTCTCTAGTCTGATTGCCCTAGTGAGGACTTCAATCACAATGTTAAATAACATAAGAGAGAGTGGACATCCTTGTTCCAGATCTTAGATGAAATGGTTTCAATTTTTCTCCATTTAATATGATCTTCACTTTATGTCTGTCATAGATGGCCTTTAATGATGTTAAGGTATTTTCCTGTTATATCTCTCTTCTCTAGGGTTTTTATCATGAAAAGGTGTTGCACTTTGTCAAAGGCTTCTTCAGCATCAATTGAGATGATCATGTGATTTTTCTTTGCAAGCTTCTTGATATGCTGAATTACATTAATCAATTTTCATATGTTATACCAGCCTTGAATCTGTGAAAGAAATTCCACTTGGTCATGGTGAACAATCTTTTTAATATGTTACTGAATTTGGTTTGCCAGGATTTTGTAAAGAATTTTTACCTCTGGAGACTGAGAAGATGATGGACAGATAGCACATGCTTTCTGTCCAGGAGTAGAGGGAAGCCATGATTAAGGGTTTGGAGCTCACATTGACTAGATAGTAACAGTGATAGTATAGATTGGGAGACAGTGGAGGGAACCAGATGAATATTGAAAGCACTGATCTGGCTCCAGAGAACCTACACAGAGGACAGCATCTGGGTCACCATTTCTTCATTTTGTAGATGGCAGATAGGATACTGGAGACTTGGACACATCCATGGGGGCCTAGACCCAACACAGAGTGCAACCTTGGCATTGCATTGTCACCCTGCCCATGGGACACAGACTACAAGCTCTGGGTGAGTCAGTTTGAGGTGGCACATGGAATTGTCATCCCTACTGTGCACGTTGTGCAGCCAGAATCGCTGGGCTGGTGTAGGACCCTCATGCAAGAGTATAGGCATCAGATCCATGAGAGTTGATACATGAGGGTGCGGGGAGTGAACACAGAGGGGCCTGGGAAACCAGCACCAGCAGAGCACAACCAGAGCCGCAGCACAGCTCCCTCCCTCCTGTGGTGGCGGGGCAGTTGTGCAGACGCAATTTTCACAGACATACAGGCACACATGCACCTGGATCCCAGACACACCAGAGGCAATTCTATGTCATCCCACTGCACTGTGGAGTAGGCTTGAGTCTGTGGAGGCAACTGAGTCCCATGCAGGCAGAGCGTGGCCAATTCTGCAAACAGCTCACAGTGGTACAATTTACCCCAGAGCAGTTTTGAGCGCAACCACCACTCACGGCCAGACCTGCTGTGGATTCCCCCTGGGGTGGTTGGATATCATCCTGCCCAATGCAGGGGGGGTGAGGTGAAACCACAATGGGATCTGGCTCCCAAGTGGACTCCCAAGTGGACAGAAAGCCCTACAATAAAGATCCATGATAGCAGCCATATTCCCTCCATGCTGTAGGCTTTGGGGCAGAGAACTCCAATTTGGGGAATTGGTGCCCGAACTACATGGGACAGGGAGAACTCCAGGGAGGCCCTACAGGTTCCACAGCCTCTCTAACAATACAACAGACACAGAATATTTTGTGAGACAGACTCTATGGGCACTCAGTGTCCCACTTAAACCCGGGGCATTGTGGGGCTACCCACCATATCCACTCAATAGAGGGAAGCTGCATGAAACCCCATCCCCTAACGTAGCCTGCTTCCATGGATTGTGTGAAAACACTGCCACTCTCTGTTCTGCAGTGTTCACTTCATCCTTATTGTCTCCACAGTTCAGATTCCACTTGTGAGAACATACAAGTGTTTTTGTGTGTGTGGGAGTGTGTATAGACATGTTACTTTTTTCTTCTTTCTTTATCTCTTTCTTCTTTTATTTCTTTCTTTTTTCTATTCTCCTCTTTTTCTTATGCTATATATGTGTTTTTGTTTTAGTTCATTATTTTATCCTTAAATTTTAACCTTAGTTTTAATTTTTATGTTAATTTCTATTAGTCTCTGTTCTCTACCTCCTTTTCCCCCCTCTTCTGTCACCAGATCCTCCTCCTTCTCACCTCCCAGAAGAGAAACAGAACCTATTGCTTCCCTAGCTCCCAACCCCTTTGGAGTAGGGGTGGTGAACTAGAGTAAGAGCTCCACAAACTAAACAACCAAGGAACTACAGAGCTTAGAAGCACAAATAAAGCACCAGAGATTCAGTACCACACAATGTCAAAGGAATAATAGAGGGAGAAGTTCTGCACACTCAGGAGAGATGAATCCTATTTCCTGGACCATACTGTGGGCAAACAGAGTAAACCTATAAGAAACACAAAGGGGCAGGTGGATCTGAAAACCCCACAGACCAAAGCCCCCCAACAAATTCCTCCAATGAATCTCAACTCTTAGAGATCTCTGAATTGGATTTCAGAGTTATGGTTATAAATATGCTAAGAGAAATCAAAATGAATACCACCAGCACCTTTGAAATTCTTGAAAAGAAGGTATCTTACCTGTAGTCTATTCTATCCTCCCAGCTAGAAATGATTAGGAAAAATCAAGAAACGATCATTGAAATACAAACTAAAATAATGAATTGAATTGTGCAAAAGAATCTTTTTCATTGAGACTGGATGAATCTGAACTGAGGATTTCCAATTCTGAAGATGCCATTCACAAATTTAAATACATACAGTCAGAAATGAAAAAACGATAAAGGGATTAAAAAAAGATTTTCAGGAAAACTCAGACAGAATGATAAAATGAAACTTAAGGATTCATGGTGTTCCTCAAGAACAGGAAAGATCCACCAGAGGTCTTCAAAATCTATTATATAATATCCTCAAGGAAAACTTCCCAGGATAATCCAGGATATGGATACCTACACAACTGGGACATTTAGGATCCCATCCAGAGCAGACCAAAATAGGTCATCCCCAAGACATATTATTGCTTGAATGATGTCATTAGAAACCAGGGAGGCTATCCTTCAGGCAGCAAGGCAGAAATGCCATATTTCTTATAAAGCAAAACCTGTTAAAACTACTGCAGACTTCTCCATATCAACATTGAAAGCTAGAAATAAGTGGTCACAGGTGATTCACATCCAAAAAAAATATTCAACCAAGATTACTATATTCCAGCAAAATTATCTTTGAAAATAGGAGTATAAGACATTTAATGATATCATTGCATTCAAATGATTTGCAACCAACAAACCAGCCCGCAGAGGATTGTAAATAAATTACCACATCCAGGAGAGATAAGACAACCCTATATAGGAAATCAAAGCCTTGGTTAGCTGAGATGAGTACAACCCAAGAAAGGAACAAAGCAACCATGATTCATAAACCAGTTAACAGGTAATGATTGGAAGCAAAACAATAAATACTACTCAATAATCACTATTAATGTAAATGGTCTTAACTCCCCAATTAAGAGACTAAGACTGGCTAATTGGATGAAAAAACATAAGCCTTCAATATGTAGTATTCAAGAAACTCATCTAACTCACAAAAACTACAATAGGCTGAGAATTAAGGGCTAGAATACAGTATACCTAGCAAGGGGGAAACAAAAAAAAAAGCAGGCATTGCAACTCTAATGTCAGACAGATTAAATTTCAATCCAAAACTACTTAGAAGAGACAAAGGACACTACATTTTAGTAAAAGGAACAATCAATCAGGAACCCATAATTCTCCTAAATATTTACACCCCAAACATTGGGGCACCTAGCTTTATAAGACAAACTTTATGGAATATAAAGAACTTTATTGGACCAGAAACAATAATAATAGGACATTTCAATATCCCACTTTTGTCAAGAGATAGGTCATCAAAATGAAAAATCAACAAAGAAATGTCAAATCTAATCTCCACCCTAAACCAGTTGGATCTCACAGATATATACCGAATATTTCATTCACACAATGTGGAATACACATTCTTCTCAGCTCGACATGGAACGTTTTCTAAGATCAATCATATGCTAGTCCACAAGAACTCCCTCAACAAATACAAAAAAGTAGAAATAATCCCCTGTTCCTTATCAGACCATAATGGGAGAAAATTGGAGCTCAAGAGCAAGAATAATCCCAGAAACTTTACAAACTCATGGAGACTAAATAATACATTGCTGAATGACCCATGGGTTGTTGATGAAATCAAAATGGAATTTAAAAAATTCCTGTAATCAAATGATGATGAAAACACATCCTACCAAAACATATGGGACACAGCAAGGGGACGTCTAAGAGAGAAGTTTATAACATTAAGTACCTTCATCAATAAAGTAAAGAAGACCCAAATAAATGACCTAGTGATGCATCTTAAGACACTAGAAATCCAACAAAAAATCAATCCTAAAAGAGCACCCAAAAAGAAATTACAAAAATAAAGGGAGAAATATCTCAATTAGAATCCAAAGAGATAATTCAAAAAATTAATGAGACTAAGAGCTGGTTCTTTGGAAAGATTAATAAAATAATAAAATAGACACTCCTCTGGCCAATGTCATCAAAAAGACAAAGGAAAAAACTAACATAGTATGGATTATAAATGTGGGTCCATACCCACTGACTACAATGAAATACAGAAAATCATCAGGGATTACTATGAAAGATTGTATTCCCAAAAATATGAAAATTCAGAAGAAATGGGTAAATTTATTAGCACGTTTGACTTACCAAAACTAACCCCAGAAGACATACCTGACCTAAACAAGCCAATTACATATACAGAAATAGAAAAGGTAATAAAGCCTCCCAACAAAGAAAAGCCCAGGTCCTGATGGGCTCACAGCAGAATTTTACCAAACCTTTAAAGAAGATATAATACCTGTCTTCCTCAAATTATTCCAAAAAGTAGAAAAGGAGGGAACACTCTCAAATTCATTCTACAAAGCTACCATCACCCTGATACCTAAACAAGGAAAAGATTCATCTAAGATAGAGAAGTATAGACACATCTCCCTTATGAATTTAGATGTGAAAATATTTAATAAAATTCTGGCAAACAGAATAGAATCCAGCAACATATGAAAAAAATTATTTACCATGACCAAGTGGTATTTATACCACAGATGCAATGCTGGTTCAACATATGGAAATCAATTAATGTAATCCAACATATCTAGAAAATGGCAAACAAAAACCACATGATGATCTTAATTGATGGTGAAAAGGCCTTCAACAAAGTGCAACACTTTTTCATGATAAAAACACTGGAGAAGATAGATATAACAGGCAAATACCTTAATATCCTAAAAGCTATTTATGACAAACTTACAGCCAACATTATATTAAATGGAGAAAAACTGAAGCCATTTCCTCTTAGATCTGGAACAAGGCAAGGATGTCCTCTCTCTCCTATTCTATTTAACATAGTAGTTGAAGTCCTTGCCAGGGTAATCAGAAAAGAGAAAGAAATCTAAGGTGTACAGATTGGCAATGAAGAGGTCATATTATCCTTATTTGCAGATGATATGATTCTATACCTAAAAGATCCCAAAACCTCAACCAGAAAACTGCTAGAACTAATCAACTCCTTCAACAAAATGGCAGGTTATAAAATCAACACACAAAAATCAATAGCTTTTCTTTACACCAGCTGCAAACAGGAAGAGAAGGAAATTTCAGAAAAAAAAAACTTTTCACGATAGCCCATCAGAAAATTAAATACCTTGGAATCAATCTAAGCAAAGACCCTTCAGATCTCTACAAGGAAAATTTCAAAACATTAAAGAATGAAATAGCAGAGGACACTGAAAAGTGGAAAGACCTTCCCTGCTCCTGGATAGGGAGAATTAATATAATAAAAATGGCTATCCTACCAAAAACAATTTATAGATTTAATGCAATCTCCATTAAAATTCCACCGACTGACTTTACAGAAATAGAAAAAATGATCCAAAAATTCATATGGAATCACAAAAGACCACGCATTGCCAAAACACTCTAAGCTGCAAAACTAATGCAGGTGTAATCACAATCCCTGACTTCAAGGTATACTGTAGGGCAGTGGTAGCAAAACCAGCTTGGTATTGGCACAAAAATAAGCCTAAAGACATCTGGAACAGAACAGAAGACCCAGAAATACGTCAGCACACCTATTTGTTGTTGTTGTTAGGTGCCATGGAGTCGGTATTCGACTCATAGTGACCCTCATAGGGTTTTCAATGGCTGAGTGCTTCGGGATTGCCTTGGGAGTGGATTGCCAGGCCCTTCTGCCATTTTTGCAGTGCTGGGAATTGAACTCAGAGCCTCAGAGACTGCAGCGCAGTGCTCTACCCACTGAGCTAAATCCCAGCCCCAACACACCTATAGCCACCTTATTTTCAACAAAGGAGCAAAGCAAGTACACTGGGAAAAGGACAGCCTTTTCAACAAATGGTGCTGGGAAACATGGTCATCCGCATGCAGAAAAATGAAAACCTACCCACATCTCTCAATATGCTTGAGAGTTAACTCAAAATGGATGAAAGATCTCAACATAAAACCAGAAACTTTAAAACTTATAGAAGACAAGATAGGCAATACACTCCATTATTTGGAATAGGAAAGTATTTCCTTAATAGGACTCCAATTGCTCAAGACATTGCAATGAGTATAGATAAATGGGATTACATGAAATTAAAAATCTTCTGTACAGCAAAGGAAACAATTAACAGAGTCAAGGAAACCCCCACTGAATGGGAAAAAAATTTCGCATCCTCTACGTCAGACAAAAGTCTAATTACCAGAATTTATAAAGAACGCAAGAAAAAAATTCCCAGGAAAACAAATAACCAATACACAAATGGGCAAAGTAACTGAATAGACAGTTCTCAAATGAAGAGGTCCATAAAGCCATGGAACACATGAAAAAATGCTCAATATCCCTAGCCATTAGGGAAATGCAAATTAAAATAACCCTGAGATTTCACCTTACACCAGTAAGAATGGCCAAGATCAGTAAAACAAATAACAACAAATTCAGGCGAGGTTGCAGAGAAATGGGAACACTCTTACATTGCTGGTGGAGGTGTAAATTGATCCAACCACAGTGGAAATCAATATAGAGGTATCTTTAAAAACTAAAAATTAATGTACCATATGACCCAGCTATAATATTATTGGGAATTTACCCAAAGGGAGATGTGTCATCATACCACAGAGACACCTGCATCTCCGTATTCAATGCAGTACTTTTCACATTAGCAAGGATATGGAATCAAACAAAGTGCCCATCGACAGAAGAATGCATAAAAAAAAAACTATGGTACATATACACAATGGAATACTACTCAGCATCAAAAAAAAAAATGAAATAGTGCCATTCGCAGCAAATGGATGGAATTGGAGAAAATTATTTTAAGTGAAGGAACACAAGCACAGAAAGAGAAATACCACATGTTCTCACTCATGTGTAGGAGCTGAATCAAAATTATAAGAAGGAAAAATCCTATACAAAGGTCAGAACATAATAAAAAGAAAAGCTAAGAATGGTATTGGGGCTGGGTTTTAGCTCAGTTGGTAGAGCGCTGTGCTGCAGTCTCTGAGGTCCTGAGTTCAATTCCCAGCACTGCAAAAATGGGAGAAGGACCTGGCAATCCACTCCCAAGGCAATCCTGAAACAGTCAGCCATTGAAAACCCTATAAGTGTCACTATGAGTTGGAAGCTGACTCGGTGGCACCTAACAACAACAACAACAACAATGGTATTATTATAGATGGTCTAGAAAATTCATTTAATAGTTCTGATGATGTAAAAAGAAAATTCATTACAGAAAAAGTTTCTGTCTTAAACAGAACTAGAAGCCAAGGATATATAGAAAAATATTACCATAAAAAGACAAGTAAATGGAAGAGAAGTCTTTATTGGGGGGGGGTTGGAGAGAGGAAGCACACGAGACGGTAAAGGGGAACTTATATATATAATGTACAACGAAATGCACATATGGAAATGTCACAATGAATAGCATGTCAAAATGGAAAAAAAGAATTTTTTACATCTATGTTCATAAGGGAAATGGGTCTATAATTCTCTATCTTAGATGTATCCTTTCCAGGTTTAGGTATCAAGGTGATGGTAGATACATAGAATGAGTTTGGGAGTGTTCCCTCCTTTTCTACTTTTTGAAATAATTTGAGGAAGACAAGTATTAATTCTTCTTTGAAAGTTTGGTGGAATTCTGCTGTGAATCCATCAGGTCCTAGGCTCTTCTTTGTTGGGAGTGTTTTTATTACCTTTTCTATTTCAGCATAATGGGTTTGTTTAGGTGACTTGTGTCCTCTGGGGTTAATTTTTGTAAATCATATGTGTTAATAAGTTTATCCATTTCTTCTATATTTTCATATTTTGGGGAATACAATTTCTCACAGTATTCCCTGATGATTTTCTGTATTTCATTGTAATCAGTGGATATGGACGCATTTTCATCTCTAATTTTCATGCTGTTAGCTTTTTCTTTTTTCCTTTTGTTGAGATTGGCCAGGGGAGTGTCTATCAATCTTTTCAAAGGACCAGCTGTTAGTCTCATTAATTCTTTGAGTTATCTTTTTAGATTCTAATTGAGATATCTCTGCCTTAATCTTGATAATTTCTTTCTGGGTGGTCCTTTTGAGATTGATTTGTTGGCTTTCTAGTATCTTCAGATGTATCATTAGTTCATTTATTTGGCTCTTCCCTACCTTATTGATGAAGGCACTCAATGCTATAAACTTCCCTCTTAGATCTGCCTTTGCTGTATCCCATATGTTTTGGTAGGATGTGATTTCATCATCATTTGTTGGCAGGAATTTTTACATTTCCATTTTAATTACTTCAATAACCCATTGATTATTCAGTAGTATATTATTTAATCTGCATGAATTTGTAAAATTTCGGGTATTATTCTTGCTTTTGAGTTCCAATTTTATACTGTTGTGGTCTGATAAGGTACAGGAGAGAATTTCTACTTTTTTATATTTATTGAGGGAAATTTTGTGTACTAGAATATGATCTGAGCTGGGATTTAGCTCAGTTGGTAGAGTGCTGCGTTGCAGTCTCTGAGGTCCCGAGTTCAATTCCCAGCACCGCAAAAATGGGAGAAGGGCCTGGCAATCCACTCCCAAGGCAATCCCAAAACAGTCAGCCATTGAAAACCCTATGAGGGTCACTATCAGTCAGATATCAACTCGATGGCACCTAACAACAACAACAACAGAATATGATCTATCTCGGAGAATGTACTATGTGGGGCTGAGAAGAATGTGTATTCTTCATCATATGGATGGAATATTCTGTAGATATCTATGAGTTCCAGTTGGTCTATGGTGCAGATTAAGCTCATCATTTCTCTGTTAATTTTCTGTTTTGATGCCCTGTCTCTTAGAAAAAGTGGGGTATTGAAGTCTCCCATAATTATTGTGTCTAGACAAATGCAGTCCTTCATTTTCCATAAAGTTTGTTTTATGAAGGTAGTTGCCCCTGTATTTGGAGAGTATATATTCAGTAGTGTTATTTGTTCCTGGTTGATTGTTCCTTTTAGTAATATGTAGTGTCCTTCTTTATCCTTTCTAATTAGTTTTGGATTGAAGGTTAATCTATCTGATATTAGTATTGTGACTTTCGCTTTTTGTTTTCCCCTTGCTTGGTATATTGTTTTCCAGCCCTTAATTTTCAATCTATTACAGTTTTTCTGGGTTAGGTGAATCTCTTGAATGGCACATTTCGAAGCTTTATGTTTTTTCATCCAACTGGCCAGTCTATGTCTCTTAATTGATGATTTATCTTTTACATTAATCATAATTATTGTTGTTTTTAGGTGCCGTCAAGTTGGTATCCAACTCATAGCGACCCTCTGTACAACAGGGGAAACACTATTGTGAGTGCTTCTCTGCTGTTCATAGGGTTTTCAATGGCAGATTGATTTTTGGGAGGGGGTTGCCAGGTCCTTCTCCCAAGCCTACAGCCTCTGGTGTTCCCAGCCAGTCTCCCATCCAGGTACTAACCAGGCCCGACCCTGCTTAGCTTCCAAGATCTGACGGGATCAGATGCCACATCCTGTCATTACTTGTTGCTGGTTTTTGATTCATGCTTACTTTATTGCTTTCTTGACTTTCTTTTGTTAACTGTTCAATTCTTTGTTCTTCTATGTAGGCTGTCTTATCTCACCTGTATGTGTTAACTGATTGAGTATCCTCTGTCAAACTGGATTAGTGGTTGCAAATCATTTGAATATGTCAGTATCATGGAATGTCTTATACTATTTTCAAAGATAACTTTGCTGGGTATTTTATTCTTGGTTGGAAGTTGCTCTTTTTCAGAACATGAATTATATGGGTCCAGGCCTTTCTAGTTTTCAATGTTGATGTGGAGAAGTCTGCAGTTGTTTTAATAGGTTTGCCTTTATATGTTAGTTGGGATATTTCCCTGACTGCTTTCAAAATTGCTTTTCTTGTGTCCAATGTAAGCATTCATACAATATGTCATGGGAAGGATCTGTTTTGGTCTCCTGTGGGTGAGGTTCTGAATGTTTCAGTTGTGTAAGTATCCAGATCCTGAATTATCTCTGAAAATTTTTCCTTGAGGATGTCATAAAATAAATTTCCTAAACCTCAGGAGGACCTTTCGTCTCCTCCAGGGATACCTTGAATTCTTAAGTTTCATTTTTTCATTCTGTCTGAGGCCTCTTGGAAATCCATATGATATTCTTTCATCATTTTTTCCAACTGGATATGCATGTACTTAATACCTTGTATTTACTCCTCTGTATCTGATATTCGCTGTTCAGCCTTGTCCAGTCTCAGTGATGTGGATTTTGTTGTATAGTTTAATTCATTCAGCTTGCCTTGCATGTCAAGGATTGCTGCTTGGTTTTTCCTGACCATTTCTAGGTGTGAGGAGAGTACACACTCCATATAAGATACCTTCCTCTCAAGGATTTCGAGGGTGCTGGTGGTGTTAGTTTTGATTTCTCTTAGCATACTAATAGCAAAAACTCTGAATTCTGATTCAGACATTTCTGGAAATCAGGATTGTTTGGTGTTGTCTGTTAAGAGGCTTTGGTCTGTGGGGGTCTTCACATCCACTACTCACTTTTGTGTTTCTTGTGGGTGTTTTGTTTTGTTTTGTTTTTTGTTCGTTTTTTTGCTGAAGCTTGCCCTTTGCTTGATCTGGGAATTAGGATCCACCTCCTCCAAGTGTAAGGGGCTTCTCTCTCTGATCTTCCTTTGAGTTTGAGTGATGATGAATTTCTGACACTTTTTTCTCACTCCCCTGCCCCATAGTTTGCAGCCTCAGGACCCAGTGGCCAGGATCTGCTGCAGGCTCTGTATTCAGCACAGCCCCCTACAGTTTCCCTCTGTCCCCTGTATTCCCAGTCCCCAACTGGTCTACAGCCTACACCATGAGTGCTCAGTTTTCTAGTCTGTGGGGCTCTTACTCTGAATCACCAGCCCTACCCGAGTTGAAATGAGCCTTGTTCTGGACCAGTTCTCCTAGGTGCAGAGAACCATCAGCTTGTGTCTTTTTTCTCTGTGCCCTGGACTCTCCACTCCTCAGTTACCCACTCTCTAGTTCACTATTCCAACAGGTCTGGGGGCCAGGGAGGCAGCAGTCTCTGTTTCTCTACTGGGGGAGGAAGAGGGAGAGGAGATGGAGAATGAAGAGGGAAAAAGAGGAAAGAGAAAAAAAACTAATAAAAATCAAAATAATAAATAATAAAATAAAAAGAGATATAATTATAAAAATATTATTCATAAAAATAATTTTAAAAGTGAGAAAAAAGAGAAAATAAAAAATAAAAATTATTAAATGACCATATACACCAAACAACACTGAAAAGAACCAAAAGTTAAATAGCATCACAGAGAATAGAAAAAAACATCTTGAAGAGATACTCAGGCAAATATGGTTTAACAGAACTAGTAAGCCTTTAAGAGAAAGAAAGAAGAGGAAAAAACAAAATAAAACAAAACATAAAGAGAAGAAACGACACAACAAATCTACCAATCGATATAGGGAGAATAGAAGGAGAGTGGTAATATCAAAAAAAAAAAAAAAAAAAAAAAAACCACGCATACATTCACAGGAGGTATTAGTGGAAAAGAAAAGTGAATGAGGGAGTAGAGTATACTAGAGAGCTCAGGTTGGACTGGCTTTCCCACTCCAAGCAACAGTCATCAGTCTTCTGAGAGGGGCCCGTCTCACTTCTCTCAAGCAAGTGTCCTTGCCCAGTGTTTTGTTGCCTCTCTTTCCTGTCTGCTGCTGTCAGGAGAAGCCATGCAGGATCAACCAACTTCAACCCTACTGGTGCCTCTGTCTATAGATCCATCTTCATTTTCCTTTTGTGAAAATTTTCCTAAGCAGTGAAGATAGCTTTATTTTGAGATGTCTCAGTTCCACTTCACACTTGCAGCCATAGCCCTCTAGTGTCTCATCCTGTCAGATCTTGAAAGCTAACCAGGATTAGGCCTGGTTAGTACTTGGATGGGAGACCACCTGGGAACACCAGGTACTGTAGGCTTGGGAGAAGAACCCAGCAACCCACTCCCAAAAGCAAATTTGCCATTGAAAATCCTATGAATACCAGACAAGCACTGACAATAGTGTTTTGCCTATTGTACATAGGGTCACTATGAGTCGGACACCATCTCAACAGCACCTAAAAACAACAATAGTTCCCTTGTAGAGAAAGGGATTTTCTCTATCCACTCTCTTGCTGAACTCAGGCAGGTTTGGGGGGAGCAGTTTCTGCACAGTGGTCCTCCAGCGGGAGATGATGGCAGAAAGTCTGCACCAGTCTCTTGGTCTCAACCCAGTTACAGGGTGCTCTCAGAGATTCACCCTGTGGGGTGCTCTGTGTGTGTTGCCCTAGCAGAGAGGCAGTGTGACCCATGATGTCTGAGAGTTCTGCCTCTCCCACCAAGCTTGGGTACCAAGATCCCAGTTCAGAGAGCACAGCCCCAGCCCCTATGGTGGGAGCAGATATCTGTGCAAGTCAGATCTCAATACCGAGCCCTCTGCTCACTCACGTGTTCTGGATCCCCTCATATTCTCTCCCTGATCCCATACTGCAGTGGGTGAGATGATATTGATCCACCTCCAGTGAATCTGAGGCTGTGTGCCCATGTAGGAGTTTGCCCTGAAACTATCCTGCCACAAAGTGCACTCCTGGGCTTTCCACAGTGGCAATGGAATGGTGGCCTTGCTGTGCCCACTGGCCTCAGCTACTATCTGGGCATGCTCTGCCTACATGTGGGCCCTAGTCCCCACTGCAGTCACTAGCCAATCCCATGCTACAGTGGGTGGGACAATATGGGACCATCCCACCACCACCACCATGAATCTATGGCCCATGTGCCCACGTGGAAGTCGTGCATGAAACTGCCCTGCCACAAAATGCGCTGCTGGTATCTCCAAGGCAGCAGGGGAAAGGCAACTGTGCTGTGCTGTGGCTGCAGGCTCTGGCTACTCTCTGGGCCTTGGCCCTAGTCCCCACGGTGGTCACTCACCAATCCCATGCTGAGGTGGGCAGGATGATATTGTTCCACCCCCAGTGGATCTGAGGCCTGCACTCCTGCCTGGGGCTTTTGCACCACCACTCCTTTGAAAACTGCATGGGTGGGTGTGGCACTGAGATGGTAGCTGTACCTGGCACCCCAGTTGAACTCACCAGTTATTCTCTGTGGGAAGTGCTGCCCGTGTCTTAATGGCAGGATATTGGCAGGTTGCCGGGGTTGTACTCCATGGTGGATCTGAGCTCTAGATGCCCACGTGGAATTTTCCCTGGGTTGTATTCTCTCAGTGCTCTGTGATCTGGACAATGGCGGATCGTCCACTGAAGTTTCTCTAGTTGTTCTCCACTTTGGATTGCACTCTCTTTGTCCGCCTGGTTCTCTCTGCTGTCCATGCAGTCCACATGTGGATGGAATTGTTAGTGAGTTTCCTGGTGGTGCGGCTCTGTGCAGCTGCTAATTTTCTCTTCCTGTTTGATCAAATCTCCACATTTCCACTAGCACACTCTCACTTACCAGCCATGCTGATTCCTCCCTACTTAACTTTTTCTGAAGTTGGTGGTATTTACCTAACCCGTGGACCCTTTCTTTCTCTCTCTCTCTCTCTCTCTCTCTCTCTCTCCAAATATATATATATATATATATATATATATATATATATATATATATATATATATATTTCCCTACCCCTATTATCTAACTTATTACTCTGACTAATCAATTTGTGTTCTAAACTATTGTTTAAGCTCTCCTTTTACTCTGCATCAGAAGGCGAGTATTATCTATCTGCCAACTTTCCTCCCTCCTCCTCCATTGACTCTTAATAGCAAAACTAAACTGATTCCTTGGAGAAATAGAAACTACTTTTCTAAGTTTTCAAATTTAAAAAATTACCTAAAACTGAAAAATATATTGAATAAACCAGTCATAATATCATTGAAGAATGAATGATATCACAGGGTCTTCTAATGGTTTAGATCAGCATATTTAACATCTGCCTTGCCACATGCATTACTTTCAACCTAACTCTTTCTTATTTTATACTCTGTTGAAAAGTATTTTCCAGTTTCCAAAATTATTTTAAGTAATCATATTAAATATCCAAAATTTCCATTACTTATTTGTAAAGATATTCTTTATTAACTCAAGTCTTTAATGAAAAACTTAATTGCAACACAAAACACTCTTAATGCATATGTCAACTTGAGCAGAAGTGAGGAAAAAGTATCTGAATACATACTATAGAGCTATAGATATATAGGAACTATAGAGCTATAGATATATAGGAACTATGGAATTGATCTACCACTCTAATGTTAACTACAAAGTTTTACTTATTTCTGTTTCTACCCATTGCTGTACACAGCTGAAAGTTTCAAACAGTCTCCATGTGCCTGTTGTAGGTGATTAGACATGCTGGGGATACCCTTCTTCCAGGTGCTGGGACAGTGTCAGAACTTAATAGTCCTCCATGCCACTTGGCAGGATGAAACAACTTCTATTACAGATGCCATGTGAGAGAAAAATTTTAAAATTAGTTATCTTATAGTAATATTTTTTGTTATAACATTCCTGCTAATAGCTATCCTAATTCTTTTTCTACTCCTCCTCCTCCTCCTCTTTTTCCTTCTTCTTCTTCAATACTGGTGAGTTGAACATAGGACTTTGCACATGCTAGATACGTACTCTACCACTGCCATATTTTTACTGTTTGAGGCAGAATCTTACTAAATTTAATTTTTACAGGTTGTCTTTGGTCTTGATCATGATCCTCCTGATTCAGCCTCATGAGCTGTTGGGATTAAAGGCATGCACCATTGAGCACAGTTTAAATAAACCTTTTTTTTTTTCAGGGCTAGGATTGAACCTATGGCCTTGCACATCCTAGCCAAATGCTCTACAACTGGGCCACATTCCCAGTCCTGTTATGATGATTCTGAGAGGTATAAATGCTGTTGTTTTTCGGTGCCATTGAGTTGGGTCCAACTCATAGTGATGCTATATACAGCAGATCAAAACACTCCCCAGTTCAGTGCCATGCACACAATCTTTTTTATGTTTAAGCCCATTGTTGCAAACACTGTGTCGATCCATCTAGTTGAAGGTTCCTTTTTTTCATTGACCTGCCACTCCTTCAAATATGATGTCCTTCTCCAGGGATTGGTCCCTCCTAACTACATGTCAAAAATACATAAGATGCAGTCTAGCCATCTTTGCTTCCAAGGAGCACTCTGGTTGCACTACTTCTAGAATAGATGTGTTGGTTCTTTTAGCAGTCTATGGTGTCTTTAATATTCATCCCCAGCACCATAATTCAAAGGCATCAATTCTCCTGTCTCCCTTATTCACTGTCCAGATTTCAAAACCATATGATGCAACTGAAGATATCAAGGCATGAGTCAGACATACCTTCATCTTCAATGTGACATCTTTACTTTTCAACACTTTAAAGAGATCTTTTGCAACAGGTTTTCCAACATATTGCATTTTTTGATTTCTTAACTGCTGCTTCCATGTGTGTTGGACAGTCTCAATCTTGTCTCCATTTATCATGAAGCTGCGCACTAACCCAGTTGTGAGAATTTTTGTTTTGTTGATGTTGAGGCACAATAAATACTGAAGGCTGTGTTTTTTGATCTTCATCAATAAATGTTTCAAGTCCTCTTCAGTTTCAACAAGCAGAGTTGTGTTATCTGCATAACATAGGTTGTTAATGAGTCTTCCTCCAATCATAGTGCTGCATTCTTTTTCATAAAGTCTAGCTCCTCAGATTATTTGCTCATCATAGAAGTTGAGGAGGTACTATGAAATGATACAACCCTGAATCACACCTTTCCTAATTTTAAACCAAGCAGAGTTTCCTTGTTCTATTTGAATTACTGCCTCTTGGCCCATGTACAAATTCCTCATAAGTACAATTAGGTGCTGTGGTATTCCCATTCTTTGCAGTATTATCCACAATTTGTTAAGATCCACACAATCAAATGCTCTTGAATAATCAATAAAACATATATAGACATCTTTTTGGTACTCTGCTTTTGGCTAACATCCATCTTACATCAGCAATAATGTCTCTGGTTCCATGCCCTCTTCTAAATCCAGCTTGAATTTCCAGATGTTCCCTGTTCAATATACTACCGCAGTCATTTTTGAATGATCTTTGGCAAAATTTTCCTTGTGTATGATATTAATGATATTGTTCTATAGTTTCCACATTTGATTAGATGCCCTTTCTTGGGAACACACATATATGGACACTTCCAGTCAATTAGCCAGTGAGTTGTTTTCCAAATCCCTTCATATCATCAAGTTAGCACCTCCAGTGCTGCATCCATTTTTTGAAACATCTCTATTAGTATCCCATCAATTCCTGAAGCCTTATGTTTTGCCAATTTCTTCAAGGCAGCTTCCATTTAATCTTTCAGTATCATTGGTCCCTAATCATATGCATCCTCTTGAAATGATTGGTTATCTGCCAATTCTTTTTGGTATAATAACTCTGCATTCCTCCCATCTTCTTTTGTCTGTCAGTTTGTCATACTGTGAGGGCTTGCATGTTGCTGTGATGCTGAAAGCTATGCTACAGGTCACAGCCTTACCAGATCCCTTATGGAATCATATGTCTTCAGAATAGTAGATATACATAGATCTGAAGAATGATGACACTGTGAGAGGAAAGTGAGCTCCTTGGTACTTTGTTTGCATCATTGAATTAATGGACATAAATTTTAGACTGAGCCAGGAATGAGGGGTTTTGTTGTTGCTTTTGGGGGGTTTTGTGTTGTTTTTGTTTGTTTCCAATAGGTTGGCCATTTCAAATCCCTTACATAACATTATATATCTCTGTGTAGATCCAGATAAACCATGATTTGGAGTTGCCTATGATTACTATTTTCTCCCTTTGATCTCTGAAGTCAATAGTTCTTTTTAAGCACCAATCTCCTGAGGGCAAAATGCAAATATTAATGTTACATACTGTGTACAGGAGTTTGGAGTGTCAAATGAAAAATGCAAATAAAATATTTAGTACAGTGTTTGGAAAATAGGAGACATGTGATAAATCCTATCTACTATTGTTGGTCTTATTTGTCCTAAGTAATTATTAAAGTAATTAAGTTCCTCTTGGCTTCATGGCTTAATTTAACATATCTTGTATTAAAATATTACAGAAAACAGAAACACAAAGAATTAGATTTTTTTAAGGTATTGTCAAACCCTGAGGTGTAATGACTCTGATTCATACAATTATAAATTATGCTTTTGAATGTGTCTAGATGCAAACAATTCTAGGTAGAAAATGATTGATGTATTTTTCAGTTTTCCCTTTATCTTTGTAGATTTCTAACAGCAAACTGAAAGAACTTGAAAACAGTGAGACTTTAGTATTACTTTAGTATCCAGTATAATAAATGTGGTGATGACTGTTCATTGATGTTAAGAAAGTGAAAGTAGAATCACCATAGAAACAAATAGAGGTTGATGATTCCCTCATCACTTTCTTGTTGTTGTTAGGTGCCATCGAGTCGAGTCCGAGTCATAGCGACCCTATGTACAGCAGATCAAAACACCTCCCGATTCTGTGCCAGGCAAACGATCTTACTTATGTTTAAGCCCATTGTTGCAGTCACTGTGTCAATCCATCTGGTGAAGGGTTTTCCTCTTTTGTGTTGACCTGCCACTCTCCCAAACATGATGTCCTTCTCCAGGGATTGATCTCTCCTGACTACATGTCCAAAATATGTAAGATGCAGTTTGGCCATTCTTGCTTCCAAGGAGCACTCTGGTTGCACTTCTTCTAAAACAGATTTGTTCGATCTTTTGGCAGTCCACGGTATATTCAATAGACGTCTCCAACACAATTCAAAAGCATGAATTCTTTTTCTGTCTCTCTTGTTCAATGTCCAGCTTTCACAACCATATGATGCCACTGAAAATACCATGTCATGAGTCAGACTCACCATCGTTTTCAATGTGACATCTTTGCTTTTCAATACTCTAAAGAGATCTTTTGCCACAGCTTTTCCTAGAGCAATGTCTTTTGATTTCTTCACTGCTGCTTCCAAGGGTGTTGATTCTAGAGCCAAGCAAAGCAAAATCTTGGACAACCTCAATCTTTTCTCCATTTATTGTGAAGTTGCATGCTGACCCAGTCATAAGGATTCTTGTTTTGTTGATGTTTAGTCATAACCCATATTGAAGGCTATGATCTTTGATCTCCATCAGTAAATGTTTTAAATCCTCTTCACTTTCAGCAAGCAGAGTGGTGTCATCTGCATAATGCAGGTTGTTAATGAGTCATCCTCCAATCTTGATGCCTCATTCTTCCTCATAAAGTCCAGCTTCTCAGATTATTTGCTCAGTGTATAAATTGAAGAGATAGGGTGAAAGTATACAGCCCTGACACACACCCTTCTCAACTTTAAGCTACTCGGTGTATCCCTGTTCTATTTGAACAACTGCCTCCTGGTTCATGTACAGATTTCTCCTGAGCACAATTAGGTGTTCTGGTATTCCCATTTTCCGAAGTGTTATCCATAATTTGTTATGATCCACACAATCAAATGCTTTTGCATAGTCAATAAAACATAGATAGACATCTTTCTGATATTCTCTGCTTTCAGCTAATATCCACCTGACATCAGCAATGATGTCCCTGGTTCCCCACCCTCTTCTGAATCCCACTTGATTTTCCAATAATTCCCTGTCTATATACTGCTGCAGTCACTTCTGAATGATCTGTAGTAGAATTTTGCTGGTGTGTGATATTAATGATACTGTCTGATAGTTTGCACATTCAGTTAGATCCCCTTTTTTGGGAATAGGCACAAATATGGATCTCTTTCAGTCAGTTGGTCAAGTAGCTGTTTTCCAAATCTGTTGACATAAACATGTTAACACCTCCAGTGCTGCATCTGTTTGCTGAAACATCTCTATTGGTATCCCATCAATTCCTGGAGGCTTGTGCTTCACCAGTCCTTTCAAGGCAGCTTCCACTTCATCCTTCAACACCATTGGTTCCTCTTCATATGCAACCTCTTGGAATGGTTGGTCATCTACCAATTCTTTCTTGTATAATGACTCTGTATTCTTCCCATCTTCTTTTGATGTTTCCTGCATCATTTAATATTTTCCCTGTAGAATCTTTCACTACTGCCACTCGAGGCTTGAATTTTTTCTTCACTTCCTT
>VMDO01026408.1:0-26775 GCA_007922755.1 Pedetes capensis | reverse complement strand
TACATTTAAAGACTTACACAGTAGTCTTTATGCAAAATGTGGAAAAATAAAAACACTCATATGATAATAATAGTAGAAATTGAGACATACTTTTTAGGAATTTTTTGGGTAGAAACTATTAATACCTATCATATATAGTGGGGTATCAAAATGTATACACATTTATCTATATATTTTTTATAAGTTGAATTATGGTAATGATGTGTAATATGATGTTCTGGATTATATTTCTACTATCACATCAGAACAAGCATATGAGACATTCTTAAAACAGCAGAATGGAAGCCAGGAGCAGTGGCATATACCCATAATTCTAGGTATTCAGGAAGCAGAGGCAGGAGGATTGAAAGTTCAAGACTCAAGGCAGCCTGTGTAACTTAGCATGACCCTGTCTCAAAATACCAAGAAGTAAAAAATGGGCTGAAGGGGAAACTCAGTGGTAAAGTACTTGGAAAGTATGTGTGAGGCCCTAGGTTCTACCCCCAATATTGCAACAAAAAACAAACAAACAAAAACAAACAATCAAGAAACAGCAAGGTGGAATACCTCATTTTTTGGCACCTTCTGTATAATCTATGATGTAGCAATTCCAGTACTAAGTATATGCTCAAAAGAAATATGTAGATATATATATTTTACTTTTCTCTTATTTGGCTTTGAGATCCCATTCATAAAAGTGACTATGTAATCTTGCCCTGGTCTGATGGAATTCCAGGGATTTGCTAGTGGATTTACAATGTCACTTTAACAGAATGGTTCTACATCCTGGAAGATGACCTTATGTCTAAGTGTCTGACCTGTGATCAAACATACCTCTCAAAGGAAATTTGTTCATACTGGCAGGCCCTTTTGTGGCTCTTGTTTGACTTGTGTCCAGTTTATTCCTATAAAGACAGACCCTGTTTAAGAGAGCTCTGACTGATGAAGCTAGGTTCACTCTGTCAGTTACATAAAACACAAAAGACATAGCCCAATAAAACACATGAAATAATAGATGTAGTTTATTACATACAGATCCCAGAAAGAAGACAACATCATGCCTCAAAGAGCCAATGGAAAGTGGGGAGATGTTTGGTACACATATGATCAATTAGTGGGTAGCAAAAAAGAAAGTGATAAGAATCTGTGGACTAAAGCCCTATAGTCCAGGGCATTATCCAAGCAGGTTTCCTGCAAAAGATTTTAATTGGTAGCTTTAGAACAAGCAATGCTAAGTTCCATGAAGGCACATTGTGACTGAGAGGTCATTACTGTGACACATCTGTGCAGTCATGCAGGGGGTATCAGTGGTACAAGCCATCCAGACTATGTCTTACTATCCTATAGGGAAGTGACAACAAGGAGGCAGTTGTATATGCAAATGTTTAGATTAAATGCATTGAGGAAGTAGGAGAAAACAGAGAACTAGAAACTTTTAAAGGTGACTACATCATATTTTTGGTAAAAGAAAATTCAACTTACATTAAAAATGTATACCAAGACAACATAAAATTATAAGAATTCATAAAAGTATGTATGTAGATCACAGATTTATACTAGAATGTAAACACACCATTATTAATAATAAGAAAATACCTGAATCTACTAAAATATCCACCAGTAGTAGAGTAGATAAGTAATATTCTCATTATGGAAAACTCATCAGAAGTGAGAACAAACATACAAATACACCTGGTAATACAGATAATTTTTACTCAAGCAATGCTGAATAAAAAAGTCAAATACAATAGAAATTGCACTGTATAATTATATTTACATTTAAAAAAATTTGAAGTAAGCTCAAAGAAACCAGGATAATGTTGATCCTTGAGGAGGACAGAGAACATAGAGACTTGATAAGAATATAAGATACTAGGATTCTGCTAATGCTTTTCTTCATATAAATATTAATTCATCTATACACTTATGATATACATATATTATTATTGTTATGCTTGTGAATCAGAACTTGTATTCAGGAAATATAATTATTGGGCAAGGATATGTGAGGTATGATCAAGACATGTGGCATATGTACAGTAAAAGACACGATGCCATTAATTTCCTTCAAAATACTCCCCCTGATTTCAAACATACCTATCCTCTAGTTCTCCCTACTTTAGGCAGCAGCTCTGAAAGTCCTCTTTTGTGAGTGTCTTTAATTTCATCCTCCAAAATAACAATGCTCCATATCACACATCACTTCTGGTACGGCGATTTCTGTCAAATAAAAACATTAAAGTGTGTCCTCATCCCTCTTACTCATCATACCTGGCACTATGGAACTTTTGGCTCTTCCCCAAGTCAAAGTGATCACAAAAGGTGAATGTTTTCAATCAACTTAGGGCATTGAGGCAGCTACAACAGCACAACTAAAGACACTCATGAAAGAGGACTTCCAGAACTGCTTGAGGAAGTGGCAAGAATGATGGGCTAAGTGTGTTTGAACTGGAGGAATATTCTGAAGGAAAGTGATGACAATGCATCTTTTTCTGTAATAACTTTTTGAAATATAAATAATCACCATAATTTTAGATCATACCTCATAGAAGAAAAAAATTCTATCCAGAGTACACCACAGAAAAACATGAGAAAGATTATAGAAACTGTGTAGAAGGTGAGATGTTTCAATATTTGTTCAATTAGTCTTCCTAGCAAAAAGTGAAAAATAAAAAAGAGGAAGAGGAAACATATGAAATGATTACGGCTCAGAATTTTCAGACACTAAACATTAAAGAGGACCAAAACCCTAACACTAGACCCACAAAAGAAATAAAAAATATGAATGAAATTTCAGTATTTAGAACCAAAGAAGCATGAGACTAACAGAGGGTAAAGGTTTCTAACTGTTATAGCAATGAAATGAAATAGTAATTTATCAACCCAAATTAAGTTGAGAAAGGATAAGAGAAAAAAATATAAAATAGGTGGCCTAACTAGAAGGCAGAAAGCACAAAAGACCACTACTTCCAAATATATCAGAGATTATAAAGAATATGTATAGATTTGATGTTTCTGATCAAAATTAAAGATCATTAAGCAAGTGGCCAAGAACCTGATTTTGCTTTGAAAGAAAGAAATGTAAAATACAAATACAAGGGTTCACATATAAAATTATCACAAAGATCTGCCATACGAATGATAACCAAATAAAATTTGACAAAGTAAATATTAAAGTGGATGTAATAAACTACAGAGTAAACCTTATTGCCAAGGCCTACAAAAAATTTACAAAAATTTAGAATAAAATTTTTTGAGACAAGAATGCACTACGTAGCCCAAGTTGGCCTTGAACTCATCATCCTTCTGCTTCAGTCTCCCAAGTGCTGGGATTATAGGTGTGCACCACCAAGCCCTATAATAATTTTTTCATAAATCCAAATCCCACTAAATTTCAAAGAATTGAAATTATTTTGAGCATGTTCTTCATGCAAAATACTACCAAGCTAGAAATAACATAAGTGAATATGAAGTAGTATATATTTGTGCCAGGTGCCACAGTACATGGTTATCAGTGATTTTGGAGGTTGATGGAAGAGGATCACAAGTCTGAAGTCAGAGAAAGGATTCACAATGTTAGCAAGACCCTTTCCCAAAATAAAAATTTAAAAAGAGGCCAGAGGTGGAGTTCAGTTGTGGAGCACTTGCCTAGTGTGCATGAGGCTCTTGGTTCAACTTTCAGTGCTTAAAAAAACTCATACATATCAGTAAATTAAGTAACATATTTCTAAATTACTCCTTAGTCAATTAGTTGAAAAAGAAGTAATAATATGCTTTTAAATACATTTCAGACTATAGTAATACTATATAAAAATGCTATATGATATATGAACAACACATATTTAGAGGGAAATCTGTTATAATGACTTATTTATGAAACACAAATAAAATCAGCATTTTCCTAAAAATATGAAGTAGAAAAGCAGATTTAAAAATGAAGCAAAATCAGAAAACCTGAAATATCCTGTATCAACATTATATACATGACTAACATCTCTCAAATACAGAACTGGACCCATAATGACTTTACTAGAAAGTTCTAATGAATAACAAAAAATTAAAAATAAATAAAAGTAAAGTTACACGAATACAGAGATTAAGGACAAGCTTAAGGTCATTTTACAAGGGTTCTTATAGTGTTTTTTTTTTTTTTTTGAGACAGGGTATCACTAAATAGAGCAGGCTGCCTCTGTCCTTGAACTCAAATCCTTCTGTCTCAGACTGCAGAGTGGCTGGAATTGCAGGTGCCACAGTGCCCAGCTGGATTTCTGATCTTTGTTAGTACACATAGATTGCTTATTGCTTCTCTTTATGATGTGTCAATCACTTTATTTCTATTATTCTCAATTTGGAAACCTAAAGTGTATAGGCACCATAGAAATGTGCCTAACACTGATTGCAGTGTTAGTGCAGATATTCTAAAATTTTAAGAGGATACAGTGCAAAGAGTTATTGGAATCTAAATTGCTATCATTCCTATCTGCTCTGTGTGTTCATGCCTCTACCGCTTTTGTTTTGTTTTTAGAATCTAGTAACCTATTGTTCTAGCAATGTCTAAAACATCTCTCACTTTTATAGTATCTTGTTTAAAATCAAATGTGATATATATCCCTTTTTCTCTTTCATAGAAAACCAACTTTAGATATCATCTTTGTTTTAAGAACACACTTTTCTTTTTTCCAGGTGAATCAGCCTATCTTTCTGTGTAAACAAAAAGTCTCTAATTGTTATTTTTTCTAACAGCAAAAATTAAAGCATGCTTTTAGGATATTGTTTCTGCTTTCTTATTTTTCAATGGGAAATTTTCATGTTTGAGTTATAATCATTTTAGTGAACTGTTTTTTATTGATCAAATTAAGCAGATGGGCTATTCTGTTCATTTTAAGGACCTATTGTTCTTTCATATTCAGAAATAACAGCTACAACCCATTTCTACTTTTTTCCTACACAAATTTCAGCTACTACACAGCTTCCTACACAAAATAACAGCTACTACACATTTCTACTTTTTTCCTACACAAATTCCAATGATACCTTGGTCTTAGAACTAAATTTATGTCATTTTTCTATAACCAATGCCTTGCACCAGTCATACCTAAAAGTTATATTTCATAGTACAGGACAAGTTCAGCAAAAGAAACTGTAATATCCTTTCTATAAAAAATTATGAGTTTGACTTGGTGGTCAACATCATGGACTTGGGAATCTGAAACAAGAGGATCTTGAGTTCTAGGCAAGCTTGGACTACATAGTGAGACCCTGACTAAAAAAAAATCACAATATGGCTTTATTGTTGTTAGGTGCCATCAAGTCGGGTCCAACACATAGTGACCCTGTGTTCAACAGGCAAAAACTTCCCCAACACTATGCCATGTCTGGCAATGTTGTCAGTGCTTCTCTTCTATTCACAGGGTTTTCAATGGCTGATTGTTTCAGGAGTAGGCTGCCAGTCCTTCTCCCAAGACTATAGCAACTAGTATTCCCAGGAAGTCTCCTATCCAAGGATTAACCAGGGCCGACCCTGCTTAGTTTCTGAGATCACATGGGATCAGACACTAGGATTGTACAGTTGTAGACACTATGTCTTTAGTCAACAGTGTCACTCCATAAATTTATCACAATTTTGTGCATTGAACCTGAATTAACAGCCATAATACATTACATTCAAAACTTTACATAGGCCATGCTTCTAAGTCATGAAAAACTGAAGACAAATTTAGAAAGAAGCTTAGATTTTAGGTATTTTTGAATTTTCATTCAATACAGTTAAAGCTATTAGATAGTAAACCCAAAAACTTGCTGAGGAGTTTTGTCCATGAATGTCAACGTTGAAGCCATAAATGAGCAATAAGCCTTAGACCTGTGCATTCTTGCCATCTGTGCAGTAAAACACAGACCAAAAATGCAAATGATATTTTGAGAGTCAATAAGAATAAAGATTTTGATAGAATAAAATCAATTGACATGTTCAAACCTATGAATCATGATTTGCGGATGACAAGGAACTAATTTGCTATGTGATAAAATGAACAAATAAAACAAAAAAATCATGGATTTATCTCATATTTCCTATACAATCTTTACCACTGTATAGACAAATTGTACATGCAAACATGCACAAACAGAATGTGCATATATAGACATATGTATGGAATAGATACCATTATAACAAAATTATACTGTATTCCCATTTCAATAGGAATGAATACATAATGAATAATAAATGAACACATATCCAGATTGTAAACAATTTTATGAAATTTCTGAGGAAAACAGAAGAGAATATCCACGAACTGTAGGAAATCTATTAAAGATAACAAATGAAAAATGGGAAAAATGGAAGGAGAATAAACAGAAAAAGGTACAAAGGAAAAATAATTACTGAGAATTTCCTTAAATTAATGTCTGATCAAACCTCAAGTCCAGGAATCTCAGAGAATATCAACAAAGATAAATAACAAAAAATTGTGACTAGAAATGTAATTTTCAAGATAAAGAAAATCAAGCATAAGGAAAAACCTCAAATGAGATCAGAGTAAATAACATTTACTATAGAGAAGCTAAGAATTATATCTGACTTCTCAGAAACTATGCAAGAAAGAAGAGAATGAAATGAAATATTTATAGCAATGAAGGAAAAAAATTACAATTATAGATACTGTATTAGTTAGCTTCCATGTTGCAGTGACAGAATGTCTGACAGCATCAACTTAAAAGAGAAAAATTTTACTTTAGCTCATGGTTTCTTAAGGTCAGACCATCATGATGGGAAAAGCATGGCCAAGCAGCTTGGTCCATGGTGTCAAAAGTATTAGGTGGAGGCTGTTCACTTCATGGCAGACCAGGAAATCAAGAGGAAAACTAGAACTTGTAGCTGGAATCACATTCAAAAGCCCACCATTAACGATCTACTGGGCCCCCAACAGCCAGGCCCCCACCTCCCAATGGTTCCATAACCTCCCAAAATTGTACCACTAGCTTTGGACCAAGCTTTGAACACATAAGCCTATAGAGGACATTTTATATTTAAACTAAAACATTCTATCCTTAGCCCCTAAATGCTCATAACCATCACATAATGCAAAATGCATTAACTCATCTGCAAGAGTCTCCATAGTTTTAACAGTTTTCACACTGTTCAAAGTCCAAATTCAAAGTCTCTACTGAGACTCAAGGTACTCTCTTTGTGGGAAGCACTTATAAAATCAAAAAGAAAGTTACACACTTCCAATAAGTGATGACACATTGTAAACATTTTCATTCCAAAATGAAGGAACAGGAATAAACCAAGGAAAATCAGGCCAAACCAAGACAAAACCTCAGCAAGAGCAACCATTAAAGCTTTTAGCTCCATATCCAGGATCTGAAGCATGTGGTGGCATGATGTGTGACTCAATAGTCTTGGGCGGCCTCATCCCTATGTCCTTTCCATTTATAGTGCACAGGCACTGTCTCTTGGGCTGGCTTCACTCAGTCCTGGCAGCTTTTGTAGGCAGACATGCCATATTCCTGGCTTCTTCAACATCTTGGGGTCTCTACTGGAACATAAGTTTTAGCTTCACAGCTTCATACATAGACTTTTCAAGGTCTCCCTGCAATGAATCTGATCCTGCTACACATTGCCTTGCCTCACAGGGTGGCAAACTCCATGACCCCATTACTCTTTCATTCCTCATACCTGCAAAGCCCACACTATGTAAATGATACCAAGTTCTGCTGCTAACTTGAGAAATTGCTGGGCTCCTTTGAACCATAACTACAGTGGTTTATGAGTGTATTGGTGGTTGCACCTGGGAAAACACTTTCCTAGTCGGTCCTCTTCTAGCAGGGTGCCCTTAAGTCACTGTCCTTTTAAAGGGAAATCTTTCAAATGAATTTCCATTTTTACCCTCTGGAGCCTACAACCAGGGTCTTACCAATTCCTGAAATGACCTCAAGTCATCTTTCCTATTGTCCTACTGCAAAAACTTGTGTAGATTTTGTTTAATGGCACTAATCTTTAACCACTGTAGCCTCTTTGTTAAATAAATTAAATGTGTCCCTACTCTGGCCAAACTGTGTTTTTCACATCTTTCTGTTCTTCTTTTTGTTCTCTATTCTTACTACAAATCTAGCTAAAAAACTACCAGCAATAACCAGGGCTTCAAAACCACACACACAAAAAAATGAGTTTAGGTTTGGGTGAAAGTTCAGTATGTTAAAATGTATAGGGTTTGGGTTCAGTTTAGGTTCAATTTGGGTTTGGATTTAAGATTTCACTCATATGTGCAGATAGATGAATAATATTTTTAGTTCTTTTTCAATTTTTATATATGATAAAATAGGTATTGATACAAAAAACTAAAGCTGAACATGAATCCAACTTTTCACTAGGTTCAGGTTCAGGTTCAAGTTCAGAAAAAAATGTTAAAATGCTTGAACTAGAGCAGGTTCAGAGTTTAGGCTCAGGTTTAGATTCTACTTGAAGCTGTGTTACCTAGCCATAGGATTTAAACCTGAACACAACCAAGCTCAAACTCTGCAAATTTTGATATATTGAACCCACACCTGAACCTGAACTTGAACCCAATTTTTTGCAAATGTGAAACCCTCACAATAACCATGACATAGCCTGAATGCTATGCCGTCCTGAAATTTCCTTCACCAAATTAATTATTTTACCACATTTGAATTCAGTATTGGGCAAATCTTCAGAACATGGGCAAAAAGTCTTTGCAACAATGTAACACAAACAGCCACTAGCCCAATTCTCTTTGATCCCTCCTGGAACCTCACAATCACAGTCTTTACTGTCCAAATTTCTATAAGTGTTATGGTCTTCCAAACTCTCACCAGAATCATCCATTAAGCTCTGCTAACAGCATACCAGGGCTTCTGTAGGCTGCATCCCTGAACACTTCCAAATTCCTCCCACAAACCAATTCCAAAAGCCTATCAACCATATGGTCAGGTTTATTCACAGCAATGACCCCATTTCTCTGTTGCCAATAATCTGTATTCATTACCTTCTGTGTTACAGTGACGGAATGTCTGACAGAAAAAATAAGACAATATAAAATAAAATAAAACTTAAGAGCAGAAAGGTTTGTTTTAGCTCTTGTTTTCAGAAGTTGCATCCATCATGCCAGCAAGGGAGTAGCAGAGCAGCTCAGTCCACGGGAGCGTGTGGAATGGGCTGTTCACATCACAGCAGACTAGGAAGCAGAAAGCAAGGCTAGAACCAGGAGCCAGTTATCAATTTCAAAGGCCCAATGCCAGTGACCCAATTGTGCCAGCCAGGCCCCCGTATCCCAAAGGTTCCATAACCTCCCAAAAGTAGTGCTAAAAGCAGTGGCAAGTATTCAGCAGAAGAGCCTATTGTTGAGTGCTGTGGAGTCAGATCTGACTCGTAACAACCCTATGTACAACAGAGTGAAACACTGCCCAACAGTGTGCTATGCACATGATCTTTTTATATTTGAGCCCTGTGTTGCAATCACTATGTTTCTTCTCATTTTGAGATGTGTTACATCACCAAAGGAGGTCCTAGGAGCTTTATTCCATTCCTGTCATTAAGGTCGAGGAGGTAAGTCTTAGTCTTTTCTTGAATGCCTTCCAGCCTAGGGGCTCATTTTCCAACACTATATTTGAAAGTGCTGCTGTCAATGGCTAATTGCTTTGGTATTGGGCTGCCAAGTCCTTCTCCCTAAGAGCCTATGGAAGACATTTTATTTTATACTTAAATCATAAAAATTACTATAATATTATCCTTCAAAAGCAAAAAATAAAGGAAGAATTCCTCATACAAACAAAAATTGAAAATTTGTTTTTCTTTCTTCTTTTTTTTTTTGCAAATGATCATTCTTTGCAAGAAATTTTAAAAGAAGTTGCTGAGAGAAATCAATGACATTGAAATTAGGAAACTGATAGAATCAAAATAAATAAAATCCCAAAATAATTGCTTTATTGGAAAGATCAATAAAATACATAAGCCTATGTTGATGTTGTTAGGTGCCATTGAATTGGGTCTGATTCATTGTGACCCTCATAGTGTTTTCAATGGCTATTTATTTCATTTTTTCATTATTGATTATTTCATTATTTCAATTGTGTTGGGATTGGATTGCAATGCCCCTCTCCCATTTTTGTGGTGCTGGGGATTGAATTCAGGGCCCTAGACAATACAGAACAGCATCCTACCAACTGAGCTGAACCTCAGCCTATAGCCATGTCTAGTAAGAACAAAGCACAAATTATTTATTATTATCAGAAGTGAAAAAAAGGACACCGCTATAGATCCCTCGGACATAAAATGTACAATCAAAGAATACTCTGAATAATTCTGTGCTTATAAATTGATAATCTAGATGAAATGGATCAATTCCTTAATAGATACAACCAACAAAAACACAAAAGAAGACATGTTGTTATTGTTGTTAGCACCTATTCAACAGGACCAGTTGAATCCTGTCCAACTCATAGTGACACAATACAGGAAACAGTCCCTGGCACTTTGCCATGACTGGCACTATTGTCAGTGATTTTCTGTTATTCATAGGGTTTTCAATGGTGGATTGTTTCACTACTGGGTTTCCAGGTCCTTCTTCCTACCCTGCAGCACCTAGTATTCCCAGGCGGTTTCCCATCTAAGGACTAACCAGGTCCACTCTGCTTAGCTTCTGAGATCAGGCAGGATCAGATGCTTATAGACAATTTGAATAGACCTCTATGTATTAAGGAAATTGAGTCAATAATTAATAATGTTCCAAAATTGAAAGCACCAGGCAAAAATACATTCACTACCAAACGTTTAAGGTTAAAAAAAAAAAAGCTATACTAGTTCTATATCATCTCTTTCAGTAGACTGAAGAAGAAAGAAAACTTTGCAACATATTCTATGAGGCCAGCTCATCCTAATGTAAAGTCAGATAAAGACATTATAAGAAAATAAAATTATGCAAAAGTTTCCTTAATAACCCTATAACCATACCATTGTGGTGTCTGATCTCCTCAGATATCAAAAGCTAAGCAGGGTCAGGCCTGGTTAGTACCTAGACAAAAGACCACCTGGGAATACCAGGTGCTCTAAGCTTGGGAGAAGGACCTGACAACCCACTCCCAAGAAACAATCAGCCATTGAAAACCCTATGAATAGGGAAGCACTGACAATAGTGTTTTGTCTGTTGTACATAGGGTTGCTATGAGTCTGACACCAACTCCACAGCACCTAACAACAACAAAAACTTCCCTCATAAATATTGTACAAAACTGGTAAAAATTAGCATAACAAATTCATGCTGGGCATTGTGGCACGTGTTTATAGTTCCAGCTACTTGGGATGCTTGAGGTAGGAAGCTCACATGATGCCATGAATTTGAGACCAAACTGTGCAGCACAGTGAGATCCCATCTCAAACAAAACAAAACAAAGCAAAACAAAATCAACCAGCAAACAAAAGCCAAAAAAGAATACAGCCCTGTAAACAAAAGTGTTATCCACAACTAAAAAGAATTTACCCCAGGAATACAAGGCTGGCTTACCACTCAAAAATCAGTTAATATAGTCCATCACATTAATAATCTAGAGAATAAAAATCATATAGGCACATAAGTAGTTGCTAAAAATGTTTGACTATGCCCAATATTCATTCATGATTAAAAATTCTCCATAAACTTGGAATTCAGGAGATCTTCCTCACTCTGATAAGAACATCTACCAAAAAAACTCCAAAACTCCAAAAGAAATAAACAAGTGAAAAAACTAGTTAACATCATATTTAATAGTGATAAATGAGGTTTTCCATTAAGATTAGGAATAAAGTAATGATATCCCCTCTTAGCTCTCCTTTTCAACACTGCATTGGAAATTATGTTTAACCAAATGTGAAAAGAAAAGGACATGAAATGAATACTGACTTGAAAAGAAGAAATAAAACCCTCTTTGTTTGCAGTTGACTTTCCATGATTAAAGTACAAAATATTGGGAAAAAAGAAAAAAAATCTAGCCTTGGAACTATTAAGCAATTATAACAAAGATGTCTTGTTCAGGATACAAGTTCAACATATAAAAGTTAACTACTTTTCTATATAACATCAATGAAATTAAATAAAATTAAAAACATAAGATCATTTACATTAGTACCCTCAAAAATAGAATACACAGTTAAAAATCTAACAGAATGTATAAAACATCAGTATGAAGAAAACTACACAAGTCTGGTGAAAGAAATTGTGAAGGAGTTATGTAACTAGAAAAATGTCTCCATTCATGGACAGAAACACCCAATATTGTTATACTGTTAGTTCTTTTCTATAGATTTAATGCAAAAGAAAAAAGAATTCCATAAAACTATTTTGTGGATACCAGCAAACTGATTCTAAAATTTGTCTGGAGAGGTAAAAGACTTGGAATAACCACCAAAATATTCAGGGATAAGAACATTGGAGAACTTATTCTACCTGATTTCTAGAGAGCATAAAGATCCAATAGTCAAGAAATTGGGTATTGGCAAAAATATAAATAAACAGACTAACAAGTACCAAATAAGTTAAGATAACAGAGTTAAATAGTCAATTATAGTCAATTTAATTTTGACAAAAGGGCAAAGGCAAAACAATAGAGAAAAGATAATCCTTTAAAACATGACCCTAGCTGGGCACAGTGGCGCACACCTGTAATCCCAGCAGCTCTGGAGGCGGAGGCAGGAGGATCGCAAGTTCAAGACCAGAGACAGTCTGTGTAATTTGGAGAGACCTTGTCTCAAAAAAAGAAAAAAAAAGTAAAAAAATTGGCTGAGGGTGCAGCTGAATGGTTCAGCACTTGCAGAGCATGCAAGCTTGAGGCCCTGGGTTCAATCCCCAGTACTGCAAAAAAAATTTTTTTAATTAAAAAATTAAAAATAAATAAATAAATAAATAAATAAATAATGATCCTTTAATAAACGGACATCACAAGCCACAAAGGAATTAAGATTTAGAATTACATCTCCTACAAAAATTAACTCAAAATACATCTCAGATAAGTTATAAGATCCTAAAACAAAATTCTAAAACTCTTAGAAGGTAACATAAGAAGGAACCAGATGACCTTGGATATAGTGATAGCATTTTTTAATAGAACATGAAGGTGTAGTCCATGAAAAAAATTAGTAACCTGGCATTCATTAAAATTAGAACATATGTCCTGTGAAAAAGCGACTTTTAAGAAAATGTAAAAATAAGCTACTGCCTGAGAGAAAATATTTGCAAAATATATCTGATTATGGACTTTTATGTGAAATATACAAAGAGCTGTTAAAACTCAACAAAAAGAAATAAACATAGTACAGAAATAATATATTTCATGAAAGAAAACAGGCCAATGCCAAATAGCTGTATGAAAACATGTTCCATATCATATGCCACCAAGGAAATGCAAATTGAATAAAAATGAGACACCTGCACACCTTACTAGAAAGGCCAAAATCCAGAACAATGGCAGTGCCAAATGATGATGAGAAGGTGGAGCAACAGAAAAATCTCACTAATTATTGGTAGGAATGCAAAAATGATAAACGGACTTTGAAAAACATTTTTGCAGTTTTTTACAAAAGGAACATCTCTTACCATCTGATCCAGTAATCATGTTCCTTGGTACTTACCTAAAAGGAGTTGAAAACTTACATGTATATAAAAACTTGCACATAGATATTTTTTCATGGCTTTATTCTTTGCAGATACTGGAAGCAATCAGGATGTTCCACACGATGATGAAATTTCTGGTACTATAACAGCAGATACATGTAATTAAATATTTATCCAAACTCATAGACTGTACAACACCAAGAGTGAACACTAATGTAAACTATGGATTTTGGATATGGATGTTTTTATACGTTTATCGATTATAAACAATATTGCCCTCTGGTGGAGGACATTGATAATGCCTGAGGATATGCCTGTGTTGTTAGGTGCTCTTGGTATCTGAGTCAGATAGACCCTATGTACCCTATGTACCCTATGTACCTCATGTACAACAGACAAAAAAACTATTGTCAGTGCTTCTCTGCTATTCATAGATTTCAATGGTGGATTGATTTTGGGGAGTGGGTTGCTGGGTCCTTCTGCCAAGCCTACAGTATTTGGTGTTCCCAGGTAGTCTCCCATCCAAGTACTAACCAGGCCAGACTCTGCTTAGCTTCCTAGATCTGATGGGATCAGACACCACAGGGCTGCGGCTGCAGGTATATGCAAATGTAGAGAATGGAAATACACAGCGAATCTGTATAATTTCCACTCATCTTTTCTGTGTACCCAAAACTGCTGTAAAAACATAAAATTAAGAAAAGGAGAGGAAAGGTGAGGGAGAATGCAGGTGACACGAATGCTAATAAGTTAAAAGACATATGAAGTTAAAACAATGTTGTTGTTGTTGTTGTTAGGTGCCAGTGAATCGGTATCCAACTCATAGAGACCCTCATAGGGTTTTCAATGGCAGACTGTTTCAGGATTGCCTTGGGAGTGGATTGCCAGGCCCTTCTCCCATTTTTGTGGTGCTGGGAATTGAACTTGGGACCTCAGACACTGCAGCGCAGCACTCTACCAACTGAGCTAAATCCCAGCCCAAAGTTAAAACAATAGGCAAGAATAAACTAGCAATGTCCAAAAATGCATAGTACTTGTTATTGTTAGGTGCCCTGAGTCAGTGTCCAACTCATAGCAACCCTACCTACAACAGGCAAAACTCTTATTCTTAGTGCTTCTCTGCTATTCATATTGTTTTCAAGGGCTGATTGTTTTGGGGGAGTGGGTTACCGGGTCCTTCTCCCAAGCCTATAGCACCTAATGTTCCCAAATGGTCTCTCATCCAAGTAGTAACCAGGATCGACCCTGCTTAGCTTTCGAGATCTGATGGCACAGGACATCACAGTCGTACCGATGCACGTGAATAATACTTAGGGCAACATAAACATAAAGAAGTGCATGGAAATATTTACTATAAATAATTACTATAAATTGATATTTTCAATGGGCGGCAGAGGCATGTTATTAGGATGGGGAATATGGAGGCCTTCTGTGGTAGCTAAGAAAGTTCTCTTAACTTTGACCTGAATGGAATTTTCAAGGATGATTTTCTTTTATAATAATTAACTAAATTATGGATACATTTCATATAATTTCTATATCTGTACTTTTTAAAGCTAATATGAATCCATGATGTGAAAACTAAACCTTCCAGCAAACAAAAAAAAATCTATCTTCAAAGAATATTTGATGTCAAATTATAGCTTTTCTTCTTAATGTACTTCTTAATGTAGTTGACTAACAAAGACTTTAAGATTTTAGTTAGGTGAAAAAGAAAAAAAGCAAGCAAACAAACAAACAACAAAAAGCAAGCAAACAAAAAGCAAGCAAACAACAAAAACAAACAAAAACAACTCTGCTCTTTTTAAAGAACTCACTGAGAGATGAGTAGTGGGGAAGGCACAAAGAGTCACTGAAATATTACCTCCATTATGGATAATCTCAATAGGTGAAAATGACTCTAAATTGATGACTAAACATACTAATACTTCATCCTGAATTGACCATGGTACCTGTTCCTGGACCCTTCTTGTATGAATTTATGACATGAAGATATAATGTATATATATATATATATATATGTTGAATTGAACATGTCCTTTTTGAAACTGTCTAATCAGGGAAGGGTATGTAAGGGTTAAGGAAGAGGACATGGAAGTTACTTTAGTAGACATTTTCAACTATGGAATTAATGGGCCAGGAGAAAGGATATGGAAGAGCATAGTATCCTGTGTGTGTACAAACTGTAGTTTAGGCCACCATTCTATTGTCTTCTTCATTGGACATATTTCTTCCAGTTTTTTACCACAGTAACTAACATTTTAATCATGCCCATGTGCCCATCCATCTTTGTATCTATCTCTGGTACTTTTGCATGTTTATATAGAAAAAAAACATTATTTTTAGAAGCTGTCAATAAAACTGAACAGAGCACTATTTTAAATTTAAGATTTCATGCCATGAAGCATTCCATTCAGTTTCAATCTTGTCAAGCAAGAAGTCATAGGTAAAATAATTTTTAACAACACATTATGGAAAACAAAGCAACCTGAGTATTTGATAGAGATTCCATTTTCTCATATAGCATATAGTTAGGAGTAGATTCAGTGCACACACAAAAATGCAGAAATGAGATACCTCTCAGCTATCATGGTACACCAAGCTCATAGGTAACCTCACAGATTAGTTCATCAGCTGGCCACAGTTCTTTACTTGATCAATTTCCCACCATAGCATCTCATCCTCTAATGAGTTTTTATTATCATTTATATTCCAGCAGTATGCAGTGCAACCAAATGTACTCCAGCACACTTTTAATTTTTCTTTGTGAGTAGAAATCTCTGTGGAAGAAAAATAAATGAATATACAATTATCTAACTTTTTTATCATTTTTTTCTTCTTTTTTTATGATGTTGGGGCTTTTTTTTTTTTCCCCCCGGTACTGGGGTTTGAACCCAGGGCCTTGTACTTGCATGCTTTGCAAGTGCTGGACCACTGAGCTGCTGCCTTCAGCCCTTTTTTTTTTTTTTTTTTTTTTTTTTTTTTTTTTTTTTTTTTTTTTTTTTTTTTTTTTTTTTTTTTTTTTTTTTTTTTTTTTTTTACTTTTTGAGACAGCGTCTCACTAAATTACACAGACTGCCTCTGGTCTTGAACTTGCAATCCTCCTGTCTCTGCCTCCCTAGCTGCTGGGATTACAGGCGTGCACCACCAGGTCCAGCTCATGATGTTGGGGCTTTTACATATGGTTCCTTGCTGTTTGAGCTCTGTCACTAAGCTACACTCCCAGTCTTTATCTAACAATCCTGAGGGAATAAAAGAGAAAGGGCAAGGTAATCCACAGGAAATAAAAAACAACATATCATTAAATGGCAGCAATTGTCAAAGACCAGTTTCCCCACTGAGAAATGTCTTATGATGTTGGTCAACACCTGGATGAATGTTGAGTTAATTCTTTTTGTTCATAAATGTTAGTTTTTATAACTTTATAATCTATTCTACTTATACTTATAATCTATATCTACTTATCTTCATGTATTAGGTATTTCTAAATTGGGGGAACTCTAGAGGACAGAGAAAACTGAGATTTGACTGCAATTTTGTGAATACTCTAGGTTGTCTATATGTGGGATGAAATAAACTCCAAGGGCTCATTGACTTTGTTCTTAGGTGCTATCAAGTCATCTGACTCATAGTGATCCTATACACAACAAAACGAAACACTCCCCGATATTGTACCATGCCAGTGCTATGTCAATGCTTTTCTGCTATTCAAAGTGTTTTCAATGGCTGATTGTTTAGAGACTGCTTCAGAAGTGGATTGGCACACCCTTCTCCCATTTTTGCAGTGCTGGGGATCAAACTCAGGGCCTAAGAGAGTGTAGAGTGGCACTCTAACAACTGGGCTAAATCCCAGACCCAATTGACTTTGAAATACTGTAATGTTCCCTTAGAAGTGGGATATTTCATATGATGGCATGGGTTTCCTTGGACCACTTAGAACTATTATAGGTAATACATTATTTTCCATGAATGTCATACAGATGTCAAATTGACATCTAGTCTTAATTATAAGTAATGTCTGTTTTCAAATATGAATTCTTAAGGTAATCTATTTCCTATTGATTATAGTTTTCATGAGGTATAATCCATTGTGAAATAAAGTCCATTATGGATTTCCTGGCCAGGCAGGAATTTGAAAATAAGTATCAAGCTAATTTCTGCCACTCAATTTCTAAATTTTCTTTGAATAATTATGGTCTGGCCCTAGATAACTTTGCCTTCAGTGTCATTTCTTGAATTCTCTTATTTGATATCTAATTCAAAGTTGCAGACAAGTGCTGTATCTTATTTTTCACATATGTTGTTAGGTGCCATCAAGTCAGTATCCAACTCATATTGACCCTATGTACAACAAGTGAAACACTTTTGTCAGTGCTTCTCTGCTATTCATAGAGTTTTCAGTTGTGGATTGATTTTGGGGGGAGAGTGGGTTGCCGGGTCCTTCTCCCAAGCCTACAGTATCTGGTGTTCCCAGGTGTCTCCCATCCAAGTACTAACCATGTCCGACGCTGCTTAGCTTCCCAGATCTGACAGGATTGGATGCCACAGTACTATGGCTGCAGGATTTTTCACATATAGTGAAATTTAAAATCAGACTTACTTTATAAAGAATGAGTGTTGTAAAGAAGTAAATAAATAAATGAACAGATGGGTAAATAAAGATATTGATTGATTTCAGTTTCTTTTATGAGATTGGAGATTAAAACCTATTTAAAGTTAGAAAGAAATAAGAAAATAAGACCTTAAAATTAGTAAGGCAGCCTAGATTCCCTATAATGTGACGCAAAAGCTTGGAGTCTTTGCTTAATTAGAAGAAAAATTAGATTGCAGTCAGTATCCTTACTTTACAGGTTCAATTGATAGAACTATAGAAGTCATCACAATGAAAAAATGAGATACTGTTATGTAAAAACAACAGTAAACATTAAAAATACAATATATTTTTAAAGGTTGTTAATAATAATCTTTGTCATTTTTGTGCATTCACAAAGGTGTTCATTTATTCATTCACTAAATTAATAAATATATCTTGCCTTTTTGAAACAAAACAGAAAGTTTTGATATTTCTGGGGATCTAAGAAAGTAACTAAACATTATGACTATATGACATGCTATTTTTGGTGTATGAATAAAAACTTTACATAAAGGCAGAAGTATTTTTTAGTTAGAGAAGTCAAATTAAAACAAAACCATGCACTTTTCTCTTGTTATTGTTGTTAGTTGCTATCAAGTGGGTTCTGACTCACAGTGACCCTATGTACAATAGAATGAAAATCTCTCGGACACTGTGCCATGCCAGGGACTATTGTCAGTGCTTCTCTGACATTCATAGAGTTTTCAATGGCTGATTGTTTTTTTGGGGGGGGGCTGCCAGGTTCTTCTCTCAAGCCTACAGCACCTGGTGTTCCCAAGTGATTTCCCATCCAAATACTAACCAGGCTTGTCCCTGCTTAGCTTTGAGATCTGAGGAGATTGATCGCCAATGGCCTATAACTGCAGGCACTTTTCTCTCAAGAAGCATATAATTTGTTCAGAAGTCTTAATGCAATATGCAAATCCACATGAGAAAAGAAAGCTGCATATAATACATGTTGTGGGTTTTAAGTGATATAGAAATTTAGGGAAGGAAGACACTAATTAAAACAGACTATCTGAGAATAATTCCATAGGTATATTTTAAAGTACTTTCAATACTTTACATAAAGGAAACATGAAGATGATGTGTGAAAATGACAGAGAATGGAAATTGTAAATGCTTGAATAGTTACTTGAGTGAGTTTAGTGTTTGTTAAAATTATCTTCAAACTTTAAAATTCCGCATATGAAACCACTGGAGACATCATATTCATTCTGGAATATATCCAAGTGAAAGAAACAGTGACTATAAGACATAGTAACATATTTTTGATGTAGCAAATAATTAAAATTGATTTTCACAGGGAAATTAACTTTTTCTAGTAAACTACTGTATGAATTTAAACTTTCAGATGAGATATCCAAAAACAGAAGATTACCATATTGAGTGTCAAAGAGAAATATACTATTATGGTTTGAATCTAAAATGCCCCCCAAACTTTATGTGGTGGTAGCACTATAATGGGAGGCTGTGTAACTTTGGGAGATGGTACTTCACTGGTGGAAGTAGGGCACTGAAGGTGGGCCTTTGTAGGTTTTACGCAGGTCTTCAGTTCTAGTGAGCATTCTATGTTTCTGATGCCATTGGCCCTGCTCCCAGCTGCTCTGCTATGCCTTGCAACCATTCTGGACGGAGATCCTCTGAACTGTGATCCAAATAAACCTCTACCTCCTCCTTAAGTTGTTCTGTCAGGTATTTTGATAGCAGCAACATACAAGCTAACACTGATTTTTAAAAATTAAGAAAGAAATAGAGAGGGATTGTGTTTTTATGTGTATAAACCTATCTGAGAAAGAAAATGAAAGCACACAGAAAAATTTCAAGGTCTAAGACCAGATACTTTTTAATCTTAATCAATTTGATCATTTCTCTGAAACATGAAGAATTGACTACCAACAGAATTAAAAATTGAAAAAAAAAACCTGAGGACATAATTATAGTGTCTCCAAGCAATATTGCAGAAGAAACTATCACAGATATTGCAAGTTATACTCAGTGTCACATTAGACTAATCTACACATTATAAACACATTTGAAACCACATTTTTCTAAAAGAAACATCTCAGTTTTTAAAGAGACTTCTGTAAAAGAAGTGGGCTTTAGGTTAAAGTCCTCCTTTGTCTGTGTTTTGTGAACTTTCTCTGGGAGATGTAAAGGGAAACTCTATTCACCCCAGCTAGAGAGGGCAAAAATAGAACAAACAAAAAACTCTTTCAAGTCAAACCTGGCAAACCAATGCATTTATTGAGGTTTCCCACAGGAGAATTATTAAGATTATTTAAAGGACAATGAGTGACTCCCCTACAGTCTCAAACACAACTGCATCCTCAGGAAGAATCCCTCCAAGCAGGTTCACCACTAGTCAATTACTTTATCTCTTATATAACTTAGCATTAATTGCAACTGGGGTAGGAGGGAGTGATGGTTGGCATTTCAGGGGAATGTCTCTCAAGGGTCTGGTGATCCTTCTCCCCTCCTTTTAAGAGGTCCTGTTAACAGCCCCATTGCCATTACCACTACAATTACCATCACTATAGGCCTAACTATCTGCTGTAGAGTTATTCTGTTGCCATTACTGTGGGCCAAGGTTTCCTATAGCTTATCATGGGTGCTGTGCTTCAAGATAGTGAAGGTCATGTCAGGCCTTGGGGAAATGGTATGCTACAGCTTGAAATTTAAGTCTTTATAAGAAAGTTTTAATGAAATTTGAGGATGATAATCCATGACATGGGGCTGGGGTTTAGCTCATTTGGCACTTAACAACAGCAACAATCCATGATATCCCCATCCCAAAAGCATTTATTTATTCAAATCTACCAATAGCTTTTTCCAGAAAACATAATATTTATAGGTTTTTTGACTAGAAGTTAATATTTTTTATGATGATTATTCAGCTAATTAAATATATATATGTATGTATGTAATTCGATCAATGTAACACGTACCCTTCCTCTTCCATATTCTTTTTTTATTACTTAAGCTATCATTCTATATCATTTAATTTGTTTTTAAAAACTTTACTACAATAGATGGAATAGATTTGTCTCCTACAATCTCTCTTCAAAGAAAAGCCTTGGTCTCATCTTTATATGTCTTATATGAACTATTATACTCAGCACATGGAGATACTCAACAATTATTACTAATTAGTGATTACTATTAATATCTAATGATTATATGATTATTTTCACTTAATTTCTTTCTTCCTCTACTTTCACTGTTCCTTGATGTTTACATATACTAAGTTAGCATTTTTCTTTCCTAGAAATAAGTTATATTGTAAATTAATGAGATATTTCTTCCAGCTAGTTCCGCAGATTAGTTTTAATTTGCTCATTACACAGTATACAGTGTAGTGACTCATTAAATGTTGATTTGTACACTGCCATCATAAAAATGATGTTTGCCTTCTATGAACTATTCTATTTGCCATAATTTACTGTTTATATCAGGTATTGGAAATAATCTTTCAGTCTCGAGGGGAGTTATAAGGGTTGGAGCAGGCTATTAGGCCTTCTTTTGTTTCAGTTTGTCTGTACATTAAATTGTTTAATAATATCCAAGGATATTTGAGAGATTCCAGTAAAATATATACTATTAACTAAAAAATGTACAAGGAGCATTTCTAGTACTTTCATCATTAAAAATCAAACCACATGTGGTTCTATCCTCTTGTCCACTTAATATCTCTAGGTATTGTAGTATTTTAGGCATTAGTACATATAGCCAGGAGTGCTACCCTGACAACCTACATATTATCATGGTTTATTATAACTGCTTTTCAGACATTTCATTTTTTTAAAAATCTTTGGGTTTTGCCTTTAAGAACAAGGAATAGCTATGAATGTACATCAGGAGAATGTGACAATCCACTCCTGAAGCAATTCCAAAACGATCAGCCATTGAAAACCTATGAGGGTCACTATGAGTTGGAATTGACTCAACGGCACCTAAGAACAACAATGAATGTATATGTTCCCCACATTTTATTCTTTGACAGAATCTTTGTTGTTGTTATTGTTGTTGTTATTGTTGTTGTTGTTGTTAAATGCCCTTGAGTCGGGTCCAACTTATAGCAACCCTCATAGAGCTTTCAACGGCTGATTGTTTTGGCATTGCTTCAGGAGTGGATCGCTACATCCTTCTCCCATTTTTGTGGTCTGGAGATTGAACATGGGTCTTCAGAGAGTGCGGAGCAGCACCTTACCAACTGAGCTGATAGGAAATAGGAAATATCATTTTCAAAGGACAGTAGATAGGCACAGTCAAGTAATGATCCTCCTTCAAATATATTTCCTCAAGTATTTCACCAAATATAATGGTAGATTCAAACTCCAGCATGCTGAGGGATAATTTACCTTTCTCTCAGTAACAAGGTCCTACTAAGACCTTCATTCATAATGACGGTTAGATCTCTACCTGCTGGAAATATATTGAATTAGAGATGTACTTTTGTGAAACTTTGGGAAGCAAATTTCTATGGCAAGCTGGACACCGGGCAGATACAACTGATAAGATCCTACATATCTAGCACATGTATTTCTCCCCCAAATTTTTTTGACTAAGTCATTATAGTTTAGTCAAAAATCAAGTAAGAAAAGAGAGGAAATTTGGGGAGGGCACTTCCAGAAATAGAAAATTAAGTTTGGTAGTGACAATGGTAATGTTTGAAGGACAGAATAGCCTAGCTGTTATATAAATGCCCCATATATAAGGCACATGGAGGTTATTTCATTAATTATTTCTTGTGTCAGTAAATGAAAAAAGGCCAAGCACAGTAGCTTCAGAAGCATAGACAGGAGGATCACAGGTTGGGGGCCAGAGACAGCCTGTGTAACTTAGCTACATGGTGTCTTCAGATAAAAAATAAAGAATGAGCTTGGGGTGCAGGCCACTGGTAGAGCACTTGCAAAGTATGTATGAGGCTCTGAGTTCAACCCCCAAGTACCAAAAGACACAGAGACAGAGAGACAGACAGAGAGAGAGAGAGAGAGAGGGAGAGAGAGAGAAAGAGAAGAATTCAAGACTGAAGAGTTATTCAGAAGTAAAAGTATTTTATTAAATGTAAAGCACCTTGTAATTTCTCAAAATTAGTATGGAAGAATCACTTAGAAATATTAAAGCATTAGCTTGTCATGTATCCAGTCTCTCAAGCCTCAAGCCTTCCAGTTATCTATTTCAACACTTATTTCTATCCAGACCAGGCCAACTCCACTCTCCATCTCCTCTATTTATCCAATTGGGAGAATTAGATGATAGAGTAAAAATAAAACTCATAATATTTTATGCTAGTTTAAAGAAAAAAGATTTAATCCTAGGAATTTGATTATTTTTCACACTATAACAAATGTTATTTTTTCATACATTTCAAATATCTTTTCTCATACATAAAAATATAGTTGATATTTGTGTATTAATTTTATGTTCAGTAATATTACTTAATTTAATTTCTAATTCTTTTAGTTTGTCACATGATTATCATATTTAATTCCAATATATCTTCTTCTTCTAACACAAGTGAAAAAGTTGATAAGTACTTCACATTGAGAATGAGCTAAAGAATGTCAATGTACACACATTTTATTTTACTTTATCACATACACAAATAAAACACAAGTAACTGTAAAGAGAAAAAAGAGTATGTCAGTATTAAGAGCCTGTGTCTTTAAAAATACTGATTCAAAAGGTGAAAAGGCTAGCTACAGACTGGGAGTGATGCTTTTGTGGTATACAATTCTAGTAAGCTCTTTGCATCTAAAACAGCTCTCCCCAATGGTTTTAGTTCTTGGAGTCTATTTTGTGGAAGACAATTTTTCCACAGAGGAGTGTGGGGTGGTACTTGGATGATTCAAATGCATTGCATTTACAGATGAGATGTCACTCACTGGCCCAGTACTCACCTACTGCTGTGTGGCCCAGTTCCTAATATACCACAGACCAGTACAAGGGCTTGGGGTCCCTGATCTGAGATAAATAAATACCTAAAACAATTAATAAGAGTTTAATAAATCAATAGAACAAATAGGCAAAATATTAACTAGGCACTTCACCATAGAAAATGTTTTAAAAATGATCAATATGCCTGAAAATATGCTCAATATCATTATTTAAAGGTGAAGTAAAAATTAAACTTGCAATGTGGCACTGCAACAATAGCCACTAGAATGGTTAAAATGAAACCAGTACAGTTATACACTTTGATGAGACCTCTCTGGAAAACTGTTTGACAGTCCCTATAGAATCTTAATGATATATGCCCTATGATCTATTGAGTATACTGATAGCTATATATCTAATAGAAACATACACACTGGTTGGCAAAACTATATCTATGTACAGAAATGTTCATAGTCCAGAACTAGAGACCATGCTGTTGACGTATTTTAATACAATGTTGATCTAAAGAAGGCAAACACAAAAGAGCTGTACAAGGAACTTGAGGATATGTGCTTCGGTTTACATGAATTTCAAAATAGACACTCATATCTATAGAGTTAGAAACCAAGGTAAAGGTTATCTTTGGCAGGGTAGTGACTGCAGAAAATATAAGTGACCTCCAACGATCCAGATAATGTTCCATTTCTTTTATCAGTGCAGTGGTTACACAGGAATATCCACCTTGGAAAAGTCATTGACCTGTACATGTGTGTGTGAATTTTTTTTTTTTTGCTTCAATTAAATGTTTTAAAAATCAGGCCTTGGACTATTTATTCTGCCATAGGAGAAGAAAATTTGAGTTTTAGGTATTTAGGTAGCTCAGCACTTTCCAGTATGTTTGTGATTCTGATAACAGAAGATAAATTGACCAGTAGCCAACAGATTTGATTTTATGTTTTAAGAAGTCTTACTAGTCAAATGTCATAATTTTGAAAAATTTAAAACAGACTCTGGATTGTTATATTTTACATGAAAACTAAATAATGGCCATGGGAAGGACTAATTCCAATAGTAATATTTTTAATCTTTATGCTCTTAAATTTTTCTCTGTTCTGAAATTTTCTCAGGCTTTATTTCTCAGCAACTTTATATCATAGCTTGCTTGTTTTTCTTTTATTTTTATGATGACCATTGTTTAAAGTCTTCTTGTAACTTTTGCATTAGCCACATCTTCAGTATAGTATAGGTATTCGCAGTTTGTATTCAGCTTATTTTTTTTTCATACTATAAAATCTCATGAGAAAATTTTACACCTTGCCATAGCTTCATACTGAAGATGATGCGGCAATTTGCATTGAGACTTATATATGTTACCATCTATTGAAACACTTGTATGATATTTTCCTAACAACTAAACAAAATATTTTAAAAGTTGAATTTATATAAGCATCATATCACAACAAGTTGTGTACTATAAGTACACACAGAAATCATCTTTTAAAGTTAAATTTATTCTCTTCCTACTAACTTATATCAAGATTTTTTTGATGTTAAACTCTCAGTTATCACTCTTGTCAGTTGCCAAATCATATTAATTTTTACTATGTAATGTCCTCCACATCTTATTTTTTGTACCTGAGTGTACTGTCTTACTTTAGGATCTCATTATTTTTAGGGTCTCATTAAGATCAACTCACCTCAACTATCATCTATTAATTATTTACTATACTATAGGAGCTGTACAAGGAACTTGAGGATATGGAAATGAACCAAAACAGCATGCATAGTTCATGTTTTTTGTGAAGATTTTTGTGGGAAAACAAGGTATGAGTGTTCAAAATATAATTCAGAAGTAATAGGTACTAGGTGAGCACAAATTGGGAGACACAAACTTCATAATAGGCAGTTTTCCCCACCTTGGAGCTAATGACATTTTCACTCACAATTATTTTTTGTGAGGATGCATTCAAAGTATTGCAGCCCATTTTGAAGCATCCCTGCCACTGTCACTGGGTGCCAGTAGCACCTTGTCCCTAGTTGAGGCAAACAAAAAAATGTCTCTACACATTGCCACATGTCTCCTCGGGGAAGAACATTCTCCTTTTGACAATCACTGCTACAGCACAGTAATGTTTTAGCCTCTAAACCTAATAACTGTCCAGATCCTTTGCATAATGCGTTATCATCTTAATGTATTTCAAATATTCATAACACTTCTCTGAAATCCCCTAAAGATGATCCATCATCTCATAAATAAAGAACAAACCTCTGAACATGGCATTTAAGGCAATCACTTCAACCCTACCATACCTTTTCACTCTTGATATAAAGTGTATCTTCTGCCTGAGTGAATCATGGTCCTAGTTCTAGTGTTTACTGTTTATAAATATATCCCCAACACTCTGAAATGTACAAGTCTTTGGAATTCCCTCCATTGAGGTTCTATGCCATGGCAGCATTGAATAAATTATCTTAATTTTTAATTGTTCATTTCTTCATTTTTATAATAAGAATTATAGTGAAAAAGATTTCATAAAAGGTTGTAAAGATTATAGAACTAATAGTAATAGATATTGATGAATTTTAGATACAATTTATGAACCTTGATTCTTCAGCTGTGGATATCCTTTAAGATCATCTCATGACACACTTCTACCTCCCTAGAGTCAAGTTAAATTTATC
>VMDO01026407.1:0-26774 GCA_007922755.1 Pedetes capensis | reverse complement strand
AAGAATGAGGTCAATATAAATGGACTAGAAATCGCATGTAATTGTTCTAACAAGATAGAAACAAAGACCACTACAGGAAAAGTTTCTATCTTAAACAGAAATGGAACCCAAGGACATATAGAAAAAATACTATATAGTAAAAGATAGAGAAGACTTGGATGGGAAACTTAGATGGGAAGAGGGGGAGGGGGGAAACATAGAGGAGGGTAAGGGGTAACCTATATGAATAATGCTTATCAAATTGCACATATGAAAATTGTCACAATGAAAAGCATGTCAAAATGAATCACGTTATGATGTACATTAAAAATTTCTAATAAAAAAAAAAGTGATTTTTCAGTCTCCTAGAAAAGTTCTGCTTTAGGGTCCCTTGAATAAAAGCTTTGAATTAGATATATTTCATTTAGGAATTCCAGAGGACAAACTGGATTTTCAGAGTAAAATGGCCTGGCAGTTCATCAAAAAATTGAACAATAATTACCATAAGACCCACCAATTCCATTTCTGGGTATATTCACAAAATAATTGAAAGCAGGGTCTAGAAGAAATTGAAGCAACGCACATGTCCATCAATAGCTGAAGCAGCAAAATGTGGTCTATCCAATGGAATAATACTGAGCCTTAAAAAGGAAGTTCTGACACATATTACAACATGGATGAACCTTGAGGATATTATGCTAAGTAAAATAAGCCAATCATAAAAAGAAAATAGCATATGATTGCACTTATGTGAGGTATCTAGAGCAGTCAAGTTTGTAGAAAGTAGAATGGTGGGTGCCAGGGACTGGGTAGTTTCTGTTGCTGCTACTACTATTGCTTTTATAGTACTGGGGATTGAAGCCTGGGCCTCACACATGCTAGCACTCTGCCACCCATGGACATCCCCAAGCTTGGGGAGTTGTTATTTAGTAGCTACAGAATTTCAGTTTATAAAATGAAAATAGGGAGATGGACGTTGCTAAATGTTGCACATTGTGAACATGGTTAATACCACTTAACTGTACACTTAAAAAAGGGTCAAGATGCCCATTCTGTGTGCATTTTACCGCCATACAAAAAAAAACCCTGTCTCAAAAAGGTAAAAAAAAAAAAAAAAAAAGGGCTGGAGGCAGCAGCTCAGTAGTCCAGCACTTGCAAAGCAGCAAGCACGAGGCCCTGAGTTCAATCCCCAGGACTGCCAAAAAAAAAAAGGCACTTATATAAGGTTGGATGCCCTCGAGTCTGTGTCTGACTCACAGCAACCCTACATACAACAGGCAACAGTATTGTGCTTCTCCACTATGAAAACAGGGTTTTCAATGGCTGATTGCCTTTTGGGAGGGGGCTGCCAGGTCCTTCTCCCAAGCCTAGTGTTCCCAGGTGGTCTCCCATCTAAATACTACTAACCAGGCCTGACCCTGCTTAGCTTCTGAGATCTGATGCCACAGTGGTACGGATGCAGGTCAGAAACATTTAGGCAAGTGCTGGGGATTTTTAAAATTATATTTCCCAGCTAGGGTCCCTCATAACAGCCTGAGGGGCTGACCCCTAGTTGACCCCAGGGCTCATCTCACTCACTCAAAACAGCCCCTCCCATCGAGTGAGCAAAGATGGCCCCCGGCATCCAACAACAACAACTGTTCCTGAATTTAACAATATTATGGTTTGTGACCATGTCATTTTAGGTCCCCTTTTTCTGTCAGAGCTATCAGAGAAAATTTAGAGATAAATTACAAGAAGTTTTTTTACCTTTGCCTATGTGTCAGTAGAATGTCTTTTCCTCATCTTTCCATATTAAGTTTTAAGCTTTTTCCCCCCAAAATGGGTCAGTCTGGTCACTAAAGAGGTGACTCTTGAGATAATTCAGTTTGAGGGCAGGTCTTTCTTGCCTGTGTCCACAACTCTTCACTTCTCCCATCGGTAATGCAAACGTAAACTTCGTAAGCAAAAGGAAGGCCTTATGGGTGTTCTTGTCACAACCACACCCCTCAGCAGCATTTTAACCAAATGTAGTAAATTATTCTTGAGAATTTGTTGCAAACCCAGCTGTTGTGAATATAGGAGACTGTATGTTACTTACTCATCTTTCAAGGGTATAGAATTAAAATATAAAGTATTTGATAATTGTCTATGCAGTAAGCATATTTAGGGAGTATGTGTATTCTTAGTGTCTAGAACAGGCCTAGGCTCATGAATGAGAGAATGAAGACAGACGCACTAGGTTCTATGAGAGCAGTTCTGCGCTGACCAAAATACATGAGTTTTTTTTTTTTTTTTTTTGCTGGGGATACTGGGTGGCTGAACCCAGGGCCTCACTCATACTTTGTAAATGCTCTGCCACTGAGCTGCACCTCCAACCCCCCCCCCCTTTTTAATGTTTTGCATACACCTTATTACACACTTGGTGAAGGTATTTCATCCAGTATTTCTAGTGTGCGTGCATTTTGAGTGGAGTTTGTCATGAGGTCAGGTAAGGAATATGCATTGGTAGCATCATCTTGTCAGTGCTCAGAAAGTTGTGGGTTTTGAGGCATTTTGAATTTCCAGTTTTTGGACTAGGGATTCTTGACTTGAGCTTCTATCCTGGCTGTTCTGGGTCTTCTATTTTTTTTTTTTTTTTTAATTGTTGTTGTTGTTAGATGCCATCGAGTCAGTGTCCTACTCATGTCGACACTACGTACAACAGGTGAAACAATAGTGTCAGTGCTTCTCTGCCCTTCATAGGATTTTCAATGGCTGGTTATTTTTTGGGAGTGGGTTGCCCGGTCCTTCTCCCAAGCCTACAGCACCTGCGTTCCCAGGTGGTCTCCCATCCATGTACTAACCAGGCTTAGCTTCTGAAATCTGACGGGATTGGATGCTTCAGTGGTACAGCTGCAGGCGTTTTTATTATTACTCCTACTGTTATTACTATTTACTTTTTGAGCCAAGATCTTACTGTGTTGCCCAAGCTGATCACAAACTCCCAGTTCCATGTGATCCTGCCCCTTCTACTTCCTGAGTGCTGGAACTACAGGCATGGACCACAGTGCCTGGCTTTACTTATTTTCATAGTTGTCTTGTTGTTGTCTGTGATGGTTTGAATAGAAAGTGCCCCCCAAAGGTCTTGAGCTTCAACGTTCAGTCCCCAGCTCGTGGTGCTGTCCTGGGTGGTTATGAAACCGAGGGAGGCAGGTCTCAGCTTTGTGGCAGTGATGTCGCTGGGGATGGGCCTTTGGAGCCCCCCACCCTGGTGTCTCTCTGTTCTTGGTCCACCATGCTGTGAGATTGTCTTGCCACAGACCCTGCTGCCATTATAGGCGGACTCTCTGTGAGCTCCCAGTGGACCTCTTCCTCCATACGTTTGTTTTGATTGGTTTTTCCGCTACAGCAACAGAGGCTGACTAATGCATTATCCTCTTCACATGGAGTTGAATTTTCAGTTAAAATATCTTTTGGTAAGTGGAGTTTACAGCTTACCATTTTCTGTTCTTTCCCATTGTTAATATATTATTTTCAAGCGTGTAACAGTCTTAAATGTAGGATCATATATTCTCAGTTTTTTCACAGTGCCTGACAGAGCTCATTGTGTTTACTTTTGGTTGGTTGGTTGAGAAAAGGAGAATTTTAGAGGAAGAGCAATTCTGGGGAAAAGATGATACACCTACATGAATACTGGATCGCCTTTTCTAGAAATATGAACTTGGAAGTTATTCAGAAAGAACAGTGAATGGTGGCAAGGGAGAGAGAAGCACAGAGTGGAGGGCGGGGCAGAGGATGGAGCTCAGGGAGAGGAAAGGGTAGGGAGGTGGGAGGTAGGAGATGGCTGCTACCTTTGTGCTGGTGGTGTTTCGAGACAGTCTTGCTATGTAGCCTGGACTGGCCCTGGGCTCTCAATCCTTCTGCCTCAGCCTCCCATGTGGTGGGATCACAGGCATTTGCCACCACTCCCAGGGGCCACTGCTGTTTACTACTGACTGCCTATTTTAGTGGCTGGCCTAAGAATCCTCACGCTTAATCCCCGCAGTTATCCCACCCACCCATCCATTCCTTGGCATGTGTTGATTGCACTCGTAGGATACGTTGGACGTCATGCCTAGTGGTGAGGTACAGTGTCATCGCCATCTTGTTGACCTTGTGACGTTCCTGCATTCTGACAGCAAGTTGATGGGTTGGCAAACCAGGCTTGTCTGACATTGTTGGATGTATCCTTTTCACCAAGCTATGTTGATATAGGAAAACCTCACATTAACTGGAGTCCATCGAGCATGTTTTATTTAGAATGGTACCAGAGAGCTTGGCATGCATGCTGTAGATGAGACGCAAGTAGGTGAATGGTGCCTACCGAGATAGGCCTTGATGTCTTCCCCACTGTACTCACTGTGGGAAGTAATCTTCCTCTCTTACGGGCCCTGAATTATCGTCTAATACCAAGTTCAGACTTGTTATATATATGTGATTCTGTTTTCTCTCCTGGGGCATTGTAACCATCATTGTCTCTTGAGGCCAGGAATGGTCAGGGTTTCTTTTTCTTTTCATTTTTTCTTTTTCCTCTTTGATCTTCCAGAGTTATCTCTTTGTGGTAATTTGAGCAAAATCAATGTTATTTTAAATTGAGAATTATTTATTTTAGTAGGTATAAATTTGGAAGAGGGCTGGGATATAGCCCAGTTGGTAGAGTGCTGCCTCACCCTGTCTGAGGACCTGGGTTTGATCCCCAGCACTGCAAAAATGAGAGAAGAATATTGCAATCTCAAACCAGTTAGCCATTGAAAACCTTATGAGGGTCTCTGTGAGACCCGACTTGACGGCACCTCATGATAGCAACAACAAATTTGGAGGTGTTCTGGGATATTTGGTTATCATACAGTGGTAGGAAATAGAGAATGGGTGTAATAATAGGGAATACTGAAAAGTAGGTGGTGGTGTTTAGGAGCATTCCCTTGCTATGATTTTTTAAAAAATTAATATATTTAATGTTTTTTCATGATATGAAAACTTTTCAACATAAACAAGTAGGGAGAATGTTTTAATAGACTGTCTTATACCCACTGGATAAGGATGATCTGTTGAGAGTCACAGCCACTAAAAACCAGTTTAATTTTAATTTTATTATTTAGTTGTTTATATTTGAGTCAGGGTCTCACTGTAGAGCCCAGGCTGGCCTTGAATTTGGGATCTTCCTGCCTCACGCTCCCAAGTGCTAGAATTATAGGCCTTTGGCTGACTTTAAAAGCCAGTTTTGAAAGGAAAGGAACATTGTGACTACAAAGGGTATTCTAACCAAAAAGTAATTAAATCAGAATTAATACTATGTATCTCTGATGTGAAAAATATTGTCTTATTAAGAATTTAGCTCTGAGCCAGAGGCATTTTCTTTGGTGTAAAACAAAGCATTCTTGAGAACAAAAATCCTGGTAATGATGGCTTCCATTTAAGCTAGCTAATGGCATTATTCAGTTAGTCATTTAGATTGTAAAACAATATGACTACAGCATTAACTGAAATCATAAAGCATAATTACTTATGTGTTCACATTTTTTGTTCATAATGTACTATAGCACTTTAAAGAATTTGCAGTCTTTTTTTTTTTTTTCCAACTAAGAAATCATACGCATCCTTATGGATAGGAGTATTTCATCTGGGTCTGGTGGCATGCACCTGCAGGCCCTGTTACTGTGGGGGCTGAGGGAGGCGGGCTGGTTGAGCCCAGAAGTTCTTGGCCAACATGGGTAACATAGCAAGACTATGACTAAAAATAAAACACGAACTCCTACAGTTCATACTTAATTAACTTGATAGTTGTACTTCTTAGGAATGTATCATAAGATAATCCAAGATGTTGCATGGCGACGCTTATTGTAGGATTGTAAAACAAACAAACATCTAAATACCTAACAATAAAATCACAGTTTTGTATGGCACTAATTTCACCAAAATGTGTATGCATTGTGTAGTAAAAAAAAAATGCCAATTTTACCTGAGGTGTGTTATGAGTCATTTTTTCCCTGTATTTTCAAATAATGAGTGGATTAAATGCTAACTTATCCAATGCTATATCTCATTTAACAGTGCTCCTATGGCTGTATAATATTACTTGCAGTTGATATAACACATTCATCTCCCTTTTTGTTAAATGGGTTAGTATAAATGGGCTGGGATTTAGCTCAGTTGGTAGAGCGCTGTGCTGCAGTTTCTGAGGTCCTGAGTTCAATTCCCAGCACCACAAAAACGGGAGAAGGACGTGGCAACCCACTCCCGAGGCAATCCTGAAACAATCTGCCATTGAAAACCCTATAAGGGTCGCTATGAGTCGGATACCGACTCGGTGGCACCTAGCCTAGCAACTATAAATAGTTACTGTAGATAGTGATATTTTTCTTTTTGTTCTCTTTAGTTGCTTCCTAATTACAGAAAGTTTTCTGTGTAAAGAACGATATTTTTTAAATGTTATTTTTGATAGCTTTATAAAAGATTTGGGCCAATTTAGTATGCCACAAAATAATTATATTGATTTCACCTGTATCGGGCATTAAGATTTTTTTTTTTAAGATTTGAGATTCAATAGATAAAATATTATGCTTCAGTACCATGTTCTTCTGCACTTTTTAAATTACTGACTCTGATAAATAGCCTAAAGTTGTTTAAAATTATTTTTTGATTAGACAAATCCGTGATATCTTTGAACTGCTCATAATCCTTTGCTGTCTTTGGTTTTTGAAGGTCACGTAGGGAGTGTAACTAAAAGAAAGGGAAAAGGAAAGAATAAAATGTGATACATTAGGTTGTCTAAAAGGCAAAGTGATCCCAGCACTTGGGAGGTTGAGGCAGGAGGTTAGTGAGTTGAGACTAGCATGGGCTATGTGCCAAGAGCCTGTCTCAAAAAAAGAAAAATAAAGAAGACAAAGTATATTTTTATATAAAGAAACATATATTATTATGTTATGGTTTGAATCTAAATGTCCCCAAAGATCATGTATTTGAACATTTGGTCCCCAAGTGGTGGCACTGTTTGTGGGGACTGTGGAACTTTGAGAGGTGGGATCCTACCTTTGCAGACCTGAGTCTCTTGGGAGGGGTGGGCTTTTGGAGGTATTTACCTGGGCCCATGGTTCCAGGGGCTCTCTCTGCATCCTGAGTGCTAAGGTGTGAAGTTTTTGCCACAGGCCCTGCCACTGCCGCCGTTATGGACGTCCTCTAACCATGAGATCCTCATTAAATGACTCCTCCCATGGGTTTTTCTCAGTCAGTTGTTTTGCCACAGCAATGAGCTAATACAATGTGAGAGTGAAATATAAGGAAGACAAACAACTGAAGTTAGCACACTTCTTGAGCCCCATATTAACCTAATTAACAGTCAGATTTACTGAGTAGGGTTTTTCAACTCTATTGGGTGTTGTTGTTGTTGTTGTTAGGTGCCGTCGAGTCGGTATCTGACTCATAGTGACCCTCTGTACAACAGGGGAAACACTATTGTCAGTGCTTCTCTGCTGTTCACAGGGTTTTCAATGGCAGATTGATTTTTGGGAGGGGGTTGCCAGGTCCTTCTCCCAAGCCTACAGCTTCTGGTGTTCCCAGGCGGTCTCCCATCCAGGTACTAACCAGGCCTGACCCTGCTTAGCTTCCGAGATCTGACGGGATCGGATGCCACAGGGCTACCTCTGCAGGCCTATTGGGTGTAGCTTATGTAATATATTTGTTTTAATTGAAAATTATTAATCAAAAGTGTATATTGCTTACTCTCAAGAAACAAATCTCAAAATAGTTAACTCTGGGTGCTATTCATGAGCATGTATGCAGATATTAAGCAAATCAGTTTTCCACCTGTGAGCAAACGCATTGTTTTTCTTTTCTGTTTATTTTATCTTATTTTATTTTAGAGACAGTGTCTTGCTGTGTAACCCTGGCTGGCATTGAACTCACACTCCTCCTCCCTCCACCTTCTGAGCGCTGGGATTACAGGTGTGTGTCCCCACACCCAGTTTAGGGCATTGTTAATGTCGGTTTCTGTAAAAGTTTATGGGGCAGATAACTTTTACAGCTTTTCTTTTCTCCACAGTGTTTTACATTTATGTAAAGCATTTTATTTTAACTATATAAGCAGACCTAGGGATGTAACTCAGTGGGACAGCATGTGCTTATTAGTGTGTGTGAGGTTCTGATTTCAATCTCTAAACGTGAAATCTTAAAAAAAAAAACCAAAAAAATCCACAGAAGTACCTGAGCAAATGCACGAGTTAGCTTATGGGAAGATGAGCCCGTGGGGTTGGACATGCCCTGGCATTTCCCGGGGACCCTTTGAGAATAGTGGACACAGGAGGATGTGCCTAGGGTCTATGCAAATACTACACCATGTTATATACAAAAGGGCCTGGATTATTTTTGGATTTTGGTGTCCTTGCTGGGGACAGGTTTGGAAACCCATTCTCTTCAGGTCCTGTGGGTCACCTGCACAGGACGGCATGACACGCAGTGTGCATCTCTTCTATGTGTCCCATCTCTGTTTTCTTTGCCCTTTTCTCCTTGTTTCTGTTCTGTCTGTCTTCCGATTTCCAGACTTCTGTTTCCTCTCAGTACCCTCTCATGGTCATGAGTATAGGTCTAAAGACTGGATTTCAGTTCCTTCTCTGCCACTTACAGCTATATGACATTCAGGTGAGTAACCTGAGTCTCAGGTTCCTCTTCTATAAAATTGCCACAGTGGCAGTTAATAAGAGCTAATCATCAGTGTGGTAAAACTTAAGTGACATGCTTGGTGTAAACGGCTTCTTGTCATGTCCTGACAGAGGAAACCTGCAGGGCTGCTGGTGCAGCTAGGCTGGCTGTCCTGTGTGACTGGATACAGGCACCATTCGGGATCCCTCTTCACTCTCTCTCTGGGGATTCTTTCATCGTCCTCCTGAGGCCTTTGTCTCACATGTTTCCCTTTCCAAGTTTGCACTCTCATTTTGGAAGGGCTCATCCTGAGAAAAAGCGGGGAGAAGAGAAAAGCTTTGAGACATTGCAGAAAACATCATTATGTGACTGATGGCTTGATTGAGTATAGACTTTTCAGTTGGAAGTTTTTCTTTGGCATCTTGGAGGCAAGCTCCATTGTGTTCTGGCTCTGTGTTACTGTGGAGAAATGTGAAGCTATTCTGATTTTTTGTTTGTTGGTGGGTGACCAGTTTTGCTCTCTGGAAATCGTTAGTATCATGTCTGAAATTTTACAGAGATGTGACTTCTTGTGGGTTTATTCATTTATGTTAATTAAAATTTTAAATTGACACATAGTGATTGTACATACTTATGGGATACTGTGTGATATTTTGACCTGTAATGGATAATGATCAGATTAATGACTGTACCATTTACTCAGAGGTTTATCATTTTTTCGTGTTAGGAACATTCAAAATCTTTGCTAGCTATTTTGAAATACATGAATGTTGTCAACTGTAGTTTCCTACTGTGCCATGGAACATTAGGAATTATTCCTCTTATCCAACATTGTACCCTTGCAGCTGATAACCATTGTGGGTTTATTTTTGTCCATTATTTGGAGACTCAGTAAACTCCTTTAACCAGGACAATTACTGGGAAAATTTCTAAAATAATTTCATTGATAAATTTCCTTATGTCTACTTACTTATTTCTTTCCTGGCAATTTTATTTTTCAGCTTTGAGACATCTTACTTTCCCTCTTTTCCCCTCTTTGTCCCTCCTTATTCTACTTTCTGGAAGATTTTTCTCAACTTCCTCCCTCCCTCACTCCCTTCCTTCTTTTTTGTGATAGAGTTTTACTCTGTTGTCTAGGGTGATCTCATATTTCCAGACTTGACTTTATCCCTCCTAATTCTTCTATCATTTAAAAAAACTTCTCATGGTGGTACACACTTGTAATCCTGGTATTTGGGAGGCCGAGGCAGGATGATTGTGAGGCCAGCCTGGGCCACATAGCAAAACCCTGTCTCAAAAAACCAAACCAAAACTCCAAACAAACAGCAGAAAAAATACTCTTTTTTTCCCCCTTATAGTAGTCTTTAAGTACCACACCCTATTTTGTGGACACGATATTTTTCTGTATGTATACATATACATACACATACACATACATATATAAAATTGTTGTTAGGTGCTGTTGAATCAGTTCCAATTCAATAATCCTCAAAGGCTTTTCAGTGGCTGAATGTTCATATGTATGTGTGTGTGTATACACACGGGTACGTGTGTGTATATATATATATATATATGTATATGTATATGTATGTCGTTAGGTGCCATCCAGTTGGGTCCAACTCATAGGGATCCTCATAGGGTTTTCAATGGCTGATTATTTCAGGATTGCCTCAGGAGTGGATTGCCACGTCCTTCTCTCTCTCTCTCTCTCTCTCTTTCTCTCTCTCACACACACACACACACACACACACACACACAGAGGGTACAGAAATGCATATACATCCTGGGATGAAAACTTTTCATCCTGCTGTTTTAAAAATGCATATGCTTGTTGTGCTCACTCCTGTCTCCCGTGCACATTGTTTGGTAGACTTACGTGGTGAGGGTGTAAACTGTTGTAACACCATAGTGGAAGAAGCAGAACTTGCTGCTGTGAAAGGCCTCCTGGGTTTTCTTTTGTACACATCCCACACAGTACCATGTGTCTCAAACTTACCACAAAGGCATGACATCGTTAGGTTTATCGGAAGTTCTCTTGCATACTCAAGCCTCCTGTTGTATTTCCACAACGTTGTCAAATTTCAAATACCACTTCAGAATAGTCTTGCACTCTTCAAATAACAACTGTGCTTCCACCATTTTCATTGAGTGTACTATCTGTTGCATGGTGAAACTAGCATTGATTTAATTAACACCATCTTTTGAGTAAATGTCATTACGAGCTGCTAATCTAATTCAGGGGCTGGGATTTAGCTCAGTTGGTAGAGCACTGCACTGCAGTCTCTGAGGTCCTGAGTTCAATTCCCAGCACTGCAAAAATGGGAGAAGGGCCTGGCAACCCACTCCCAAGGCAATCCCGAAACAGCCATTGAAAACCCTATGCGGGTCGCTATGAGTTGGATACCGACTTGATGGCACCTACCAACCAACCAACAATCTAATTCAACTTCAAAATGTAATACATAGATAACATCTCTTAATGTGTAGACATTATTTTGGGACTCCCAGTATATATGTATGTATATTGTTGTTATTAGGTGGCCTTGAGTCAGGTCCGACTCATAGCAACCCTATATACAGCAGAATAAAACACTATTTAACATTGGGCCATGCACACGATCTGTTTTTCTTTCTTTCTTCCTTCCTTCCTTCCTTCCTTCCTTCCTTTCTTTTTTTGCAGTGCTGGGGGTTGAACCCAGGGCCTCGCGATTGCATGCTCTGCAAGCACTGGGCCAATGAGCTGCATCCCCAGCCCATTTTTTTACTTTTTGAGACAGGCTCTTGCTAAGTTACACAGACTGCCTCTGCTTTTGAACTTGCAATCCTCCTGCCTCCGCCTCCCGAGCCGCTGGGATTATAGGCATGTGCCACCAAGCCTGGCTGACCTTTCTGTGGTTGAGCCCAGTGTTGAAGCCACTGTGTTTTTTCTCATTTTTGAGTTTTGCCACATCAGCAACTAGAGGTCCCGGGGGTTTACTCCATTCCTGTCATTAATGTTGACTCTACTTTGAGGAGGCAACTCTTCCCCAATTGTCTTTGGAATGCCTTCCAGCCTGTGGGGCTCATTTTCCAACATTATATTTGACAGTCTTTCTCTGCTATTCATAGGGTTTTCAGTGGTATTTCAGGAGTGGGCTGCTGGGTCCTTCTCCTTAGTCTTAGTCTGGAAGCTCAGCTGAAACCTGTCCACTATGGGTGGCCCTGCTGCTATCTGAAATACCGGTGGCATAGCTTTTAACATCACAGCAACATGCAAGACCCCACAGCATGACAAGCAGATAGACACATGGGGGATATATGTTCTTATATATATTTATATCCATTCTATAATATATATTTCTAATATATATTTTTCTAGAATATATATATATATTTTATATATGTTTATATATATATGTAAATACTTTTTTTTCTTTCAGTACTGGAGATTGAACCTAAGACCTTGTGCGTGCTAGGCAAGTGCTTTACTACTGAGATGCACCCTCAAGCCCCATGTTTATTTTGAGACAGGGTCTTGCTAAATTGCACAGGCTGCCTCTGGCCTCGAACTCATGATCCTTCTGCTTCAGCTTCCTAAGTCGCTGGAATTATAGCTGGGCACCATAGCACTCAGAGTATGTATAAACCTTTGTTCTCTTTGCATGGTGTCTGTCTGTCCCTTCCTGTCTCCTTTTCTTTTTCTTTTTCAGTTTTTTTTTTTTTTTGTAGTGATAGGTGCTATTTGCATGTTAAGCACATGTTTTACACTGAACTATAACCCAAGCTGTGTCTGTATCTTTCAGGTTGCTTTTGTTTCTTTGTTTATTTGACTGGAATTCTGTGTTCCACATTAGTAGCTTTCCTGAAATATCTAGGTCTTGGCTCATAATTAAGGATAGGGAAAATGAGCTTAAAACTGGAGAGGTGGAAAACTTATACTTGGACCCCCAGTGTGGGGTGATCTCTGAGGGACATCTGTTGGTTGAACGCCCTGTCTCACTATTGGGGCTCTTGCTTCATGGACTCGTCAGGTTTCTCATAATTCTCCAGAGTTGGGAAGTTCAGCTGCTGGCTTTCTAGGAGCCAAGTGAGGAATGTGTAATCATTCTCTATCTTAACTTAGTGCTTAAAGTAACATAAAACTGTGAAGTTTAATACCCAGCCTTGTTCACAATTGTTTGCTCTTCCTTTACCCTACATTAAATAAAAAATGGCTTTATTGAGATATTGAAACCAATATACCATACAATTGACCCAATTAAAATGTGCACTTCAGTGGTACTTGGTATATAACCAGAATTGCATATTTGCAAAGTTGTGGAACCTGCATTTCCTTGTATAGCACTTGTTACTTTCTGGAATTATGTATTTGTGCATGGTCTCTGTCCCTCATTGGAATATAAGCCCTATGTTGTTAGGTGCTGTCGAGTCAGGTCTGACTCATAGCCACCCTTTGTACAACAGATGAAACACTCCCCGACATTGTCATGCCTGGCACTATTGTCATTGCTTCTCTGCTATTCATAGGGTTTTTGATGGCTGATTGTTTCAGGAGTGGGCTATTAAGTTCTTTTGCCAAGCTTACAGCACCCTGTATTCCCAGGCAGTCTCCCATCCAAGGACTAACCAGGCCCCACCCTGCTTAGGGTGAGATCAGACAGGATTGGACGCCAAGGTGGTATGGCCGTAAGACAAGCCCTGTTAGGGTTGGGAATTGGTCTTTACTGTTGTGGAGATGGAATTTGGAAAACAGCACCTGGTCAGTCACAGGCTTTCAATGTACATTTATTCAACAAGTGGGATTTCTCTTGGATTTCTTCCCTGAGTCTCCCCCTTTGCAGACCTCTTGAGTTCATGAATAACACCAACATGTCTTGTGTGGTATTATCTTTGGCATTAGCTGGTAATAGAGTGAATATTGTGGTTTGGAAAGGCGATAATACAGTATTTATAGAAAGTGGTGTGTTTATGTTTTGAGTGTTAAGAAAAACAAACAAACAAAAACCAAGTTTTACTGGGCAGAGGTGTAGCTTAATGGTGGAACACATGGCTAGCATACATACACAAAGCCCTAGTTTTGATCCCCAGTACTGAAAACCAAAACCAAACCAAACCTCCTAAGTGGCCAAATTTGTGCCATTAACTAGTGTCAAATGGCTCAGAAAAGAGCATCATATGGTTTTGGGTGCTTAACTGCAGTGTTATTTCTTTTCACTGTTAGGTTAGTTTAAGTGACCTTGAAAATGCATGTTATATTTAAAAATTAGATTATCAGTAAATATGATTCCAAGATTCTTTCTTTCCAAACCAGTAACTTTTATTTGACTTGAATTTGCCATTTATTCACACTCACTACTAAATAGTTGAGCCGCAGCGGTACCACTGTGCCATCCGATCCCATCAGATCTCAGAAGCTAAGCAGGGTCAGCCCTGGTTAGTCCTTGGATGGGAGACCGCGTGGGAACATCAGGTGCTGTAGACTTGGGAGAAGGACCTGGCAGCCCACTCCCAAAAAACAGTCAGCCATTGAAAACCCTATGAATAGCAGAGAAGCACTGACATAGTGTGAGGCATGGCACAGTGTCGGGAAGTGTTTCATCTGTTGTATGTAGGGTTGCTCAGAATCTGACTCACTTGAAGGCACCTAACAACAACAAACAATGAGTATGTGAGTAAATGGGGAACTGGTAACCTAAAAGTAGGAGTTTGCACTCAGCTTGGTTTTTTCCCACATCTCTGATGATCAAGGAGTCAATCGTTAATGCTTGAAGCTTAATCATAATTCTCCATCCTAACTTGTTCCCATCTCCCTCACTTTTTTCCTTTCTCCCTTCGTTGAACCTTCAGCGATGGCATAATATCTGTTGTTGGTCCATGCAAAGCTCCTCTCTTGTTGATTCATTACATTTACCCCCATTTTCCATCCCATTCCCCAGAAGCGATGTCTCAGGATGTTTAGGGTGCATATCGGTGTGTTACAACTTTCTTTTTACCCCCTTTCTGTTCAAGTCATCAATTCCACAAATATATGTCAGACACCTGTTCTGTGCTTGACCCTCTGCTTGCTACTGGAACACGGTGATAAACCATCCGAAATGTGCCCTCATGGAGTTATGTAGGGATTTCAACTCTGTCTTCATTTTGGGATCCCTGTTTTAATTATTTCCAATATAAGATAAAAATATATAATGAAATAGTCATTGAGTATCTTGACCAAAGTTGAGTGTTTATTTGTTTATTTATTTTTTGGTGCTGGGGATCAAACTCAGGGGACTCATGCATACTAAGCCTGTGCTCTGCTATTGAGATAAACCTGAAGCCTCTTTTCTTATTTTTAAAAAATTTGTTGGTGGGGGCTGGGGATGCAGTTTAGTGGTAGAGCACTTGCCTATCATCCACAAAGCCCTGGGTTCAATTCCCAGCACTACCAAAACAAACACAAAAAACAGCACCTCAGGCCTGGCAGGTAGCTCAGTGGTAGAGGGCTTGCCTCACACCTGCAAATCCCTGGGTTTGATCCTCAGTGCGCTTTAAAAAATTGTGTCGCATACCCTGTTTTTCTGAGAAGTTAAACCTTGTTTTCCTTATGAATGATCTGTTGGTTTTCTGTTGCCTCCCTTGAGTCAGTGGTACTTAGTAAAAAAATGTTCTCCTCTTTATTGAATAACCTGGTAGAATAGAGGATGGTGAATTTGATGTTTGAAATTCAGTACTGTGAGTAGTTGGCCTAAAAATTTAGTGTGGTATCTGCTGTTCCTTTTTTCAATAAAGATAGTCCCAGTTCAGCATTCAATTTTTCCTTCTGTTGAATTTTTTGATAGTTTCTTAGGTAAGTGTTTATAGAGAGCTTTGATTTCTCAGAGTTGGCCGTCTCTGCCTTCTGTAGATTATTAGAAACTGTACAAGTGAAGAACAACAGGAGACTTGGTTTCAGCAGCACTGTAGCTTTGAATGTTTCTTTGCTCCTGGAGCAAATGGCTGGTTTCTATATCTGGTTCTCTCTGTCCTTAACTGTGATATGAAGGGGTGGGAGGAAGCTCTTGGAAGTCTCTTGCAGGGGTTTTTAAGAATTCAGCGTGCTGGCTGCCCTTTCTTTTATGATTAGGAATTTTAAGAATTTTAGCACAGGCTCAAGATGATGACATAGCTCAGAATGAGAGTGTTGTTACCTTGCAGAAGTTTGGCAGGTGATGTTTACATGAGTTTGACTTGGAAACCTGCATATGTTATGAAGTTTCATGAGAAGTTGTGAGCTTGCCAGGTATATTGTTCCAGGGATATTGAATAAGAATGGAGATATTTTTAAACATAAGAAAATAGCAGGATAGTAAAATTTACAGCAGGAAGGGAGGGAAAAACCACTAAATAGAAACATGCTTTCTTCTTTTCTTCCTGAGCTATTTTAGTGCTGAGAGTATGGTCTTAGAAAATCAAGTTTCTTTCTGGGTGTCTGAAAGATCTTTACATACTGGACTCATTTGAAGTTGACCGTCTGTATTTAAATTCTAGTTTGGTAGTTAAATGATGCTTTTGCTTTGCACAGAGGACTCATAATTGTTCTCTTTATAGGATGATGATTTGAAATAACTGCAAAATTTCAGAAAGTGCAAAATTTCTTGTTGGTTTCCTAATCCTGAAGGTCTTCTGCATGACACTATAAGCCATTGGGAATCTTAAAGAATTTAGAAAAATTGCCAGGAAAAGAAAAATCTTCCTCTCCTTTGTAGGAGATAAGCAGGTGGAGAAAGGAATTTCATCTACCTGGAGAGCAAGGAAGCAGAAGTAGAGATTTGACCACTTTGTGACTTAATGACAGAGTACAGCAGGAAGTGAAAACCAAAAAAAGAATGAAGTTCATAAAAAATAATAACCATCTTATTGGTAAGTATCAAGAATTTTGGCTGGGATTTTAGGCAACTATCCTTTAAAAAAAATGCTAGGCATTTTGAAAACCTATTTTTAAGAGGCATGTGGCTGGGATCCTGGGCTTTGAGCCAGGGTCTGGCTTCATGGAACTTTCCTGGTTGAAGTGCAAAAAAAAAAAAAAAAAGTAAAATTTAGATGATTTATCCTCACAATAAGATCCTCTGGGAGGCTCAGTACTACCTAGACTATATTCTTTCTCTCTGCTGCTTTGATGTGGTCCACAGCACCAGCTGGGAACTTGTTAGAAACGCAGAATCGTGAGAATATGTATCCCAGTCTAAACTTTGGGAAGCACAGATCTACATCATGGTAAAAATGATCTTTCGATTTGAAGAGTTCCTTAATTAACCTGGCAAAATAGTACTGCAGTGTTTTTCTTGCAAAGAAAAGTTTGTTGTGTTTATCTAAATGCCTCATCACTTCATGAAAACATCTTTTGTGCTTGAAGCCAGACTACAGTCTTCTTAAGGGTAGGCATGGTTCCTGCTTCATGTCTGCAATCCATTACTGTCTTCACATGCATCCTTCACATTCTCTGTCAGTTGGTGGACTCCAATTCAACAAAATTTTATTTGCATTTATTTTTGTCTAAAGGAAAGTGAGCTTTACTAATATTTAATAGAGATACTGATGATATTACTCATATATAATCAAATTGAAAACGTATTTGGGGTATGAATGCTCATACATCTGGGTTGTTTGTTTTGTTTTGCTTTGTTTGAGATAGCGTCTCACTATTTTAGTCCAGGCTGGCCTTGAACTCATGATCTTCCTGCCTCAGCCTCCCAAGTGCTTGGATTATAGGCCACCACACTTTTCATATGGGCTACTTGGTTAAGTCAAATCTAAATAGAAACTACACGCATACATACATCCTAAAAGGACCAGCAGGACGAGTGAGTTAGCAGGTTCTCTATCTCCAGAACTGAGAGTTGAAAGTGGTAGCATTTTAAACTGAGAAATAGAAAGAAACTGAGATACGGTTGGTCACTGCAGGCTGCACTCATGCCAGATGCTTGGAAGGCTGAGGTGGAACAGCAGGAAGTGTGCTTGAGCCCAGGAGTTTGATGCCAACCTGGGCAACTTACTGAGGCCCTGTCTTTTAAAATAAAGGGAAGATGCCATTTTTAAGAAAATGGGTGGAACCTAGAGACCATCATTTTAATTGAAATAAGCCAGACCTTGAAACATAAATATTACATGTTTTCTGTCAGATGTGGATGCTAGATTTTAATATATCTTAAGTAGAAGGAGTGGGCTGGGATTTAGCTCAGTTGGTAGAGCACTGCGCTGCAGTCTCTGAGGTCCCGAGTTCAATTCCCAGCACCACAAAAATGGGAGAAGGACCTGGCAATCCACTCCCAAGGCAATCCCGAAACAGTCAGCCATTAAAAACCCTATGGGGGTCGCTATGAGTCGGATACCGACTCGAAGGCACCTAACAACAACAACAACAACAACAACAACAACAACAACAAGTAGAAGGGGGTCTATTCGAAGGAAGACTAAAGAGGGGAGAGGGGGCAATAAGAAAGGGTGATAGGAGAAAGGCAAATATCATGTTTTCTCTCATAGGCAGAATCTAGGCTCAAATTATATATATAGGATTATAGTATATAGTATATATAGTATATGCATATATAAGACATTCATGCAGAAGGGAGACTGGGGAGGAAGGGGATCAGCTGGGGGGGCAGAAGAGGGGAGTGGAGGAGGTGCACACAAACAGTGTACAGTGATCTGCATGTATGGAAATTTCATAATGAAGTCCATTGATTTGCACACTAACTAAAAAATTACTACTACTAGTACCAAAAATTAACAAAAGGAAAAAAAAGGAGAGAGGGGCCTATGGGATCAGGAAGTGGCTCAGTGATAGAGCGCTGGCCTGGCACGTGCAGGGCCCTGGGTTCCATCCCTAGTATTGCAAAATAAAAGAAGAAAAAACCCTGAGGTCTTGAGAGCAGACTTACTTTCTCACGACCAGCACAAAGGATTTCCAACCTGTACTTCAGTTTTCTCTCCACAATTTCATTGGCTTTTGAGTGTCTTCCAGGGAGTGCTTAGAGGTGCCTTGCGGCCAGGAGCCCGGGGAGGAAGTGGTAGGAGGAAGGATGGTAGCCAGGGGTACTGGAGGCCTGTCACCAGTATGGATATTCTCATTTTTGTCTGCCTTGGGAACAGAGGGGCTCTCGCTCTCCTACGTGATGCATTCCTGACAATGTGTGTGGTTGTCTTGACAGAAGAGTTACCCGGGAAGCTTGGCTGTAACCCAGTGGTAGCGTACTTGGCTAAGGCGTGCAAGGCCCTGGCTTCTATCCGTAGCACCTCACAGCAAAATAACAAAACCCAGATTTACCTGCTGGGACACGGGTTCTGTTCAGTTTTATAGGAGCATGTCAGAATTGATCAGTGTAAACGTATGTTATTCAAAAACCATTATCCCAGAGCCAGGCGCCTTGGTGCACACCTGTAATCCCGGCAAATCGGGTAGTGGAGGCAAGAGGATCATGAGTTCAAGGCCACAGGCAGCCTTCGTAACCTAGTGAGACTCTGTCTTGAAATATAATATAAAAAATGGGCTGGGGGTGCAGCTCAGTGGTAGAGCTCTTGCAAAGTATGTTTGAGGCCCTGAGTTCAGCCTCCCAGTTCCACAAAACAAACAAAACAACCATTACCCCAGAATAAAAATATTATAGGGATATTATCATTGTGCAAGAAATTTTTAGGGTTACCTTCAGGAAGAGTTTACAAAATGTGTGATTTGGGTACAGTTTTATCAATATTTAAGCATTGTTCTGGAATAGGAGTTATATTTCCCATCGTCCTTACCTTCTTATTCATACCACTTATATTCAGATGATGAGACATTTTCTAGGATTCTAATTATACCTTGAAAGGACATTTTCTGTTATTTGAAAGGATGCTATTTGAAAGAAGAATGTCAGACCCTAGAGGAAAATTTGCAGATTTCCAAAGAAGCATTTGAAAAGAGATAATATACTGTTTGGGAGTGGCCCCCCCTTTTTTTTTTTTCATCACTGAGGAACTGAACTTAGAGCCCCATACATGTTTTGCAAGTGCTCTACCTCTGAGCAGCACCCCCAACTCATTTTTTATATTTTATTTTGAGACAGGGTGTCGCTAAATTATGCAGGCTGCCTCGTGCCTCGAACTTTAATCCTCTTGCCCCCACCTCCTGAGTCACTGGCATTGCAGGCGTGTGCCACCATGCCTGGCCTGGGAGTTGTTATTTAAAAAATATCTAATTAGATGCTTGCTTATCCCAAGCCATGTGCTAGGTGCCAAGGATGCATGCTGTGCGCTCCTTCCTGTGAGGTGCCTACAGCTTGGAGAGGGGAAGTAGGCAGTTGAATGTGAATCACACTTCAAGGATGTGGCCTTTGCCGTGTCAGAGGAGAGGTAGAAGGAAGCCCGCATAAGGCTTGTGTTGGCCTATTTGGTGTTGGCCTAGTTGGTGTCGAATTGGCAACAGAGGTTGGGATGGGCGGAAGTGGCATCATCTTTCGAGACAATTGAGTCAAAAGGATTTTTTATAGGTAGGGAAGGAAACTGTAAGAACTCTGGCATGAAATTGGTGAAATGCATAGGTAGGTTGTCATGCATCATGCTGCTTCATTCTACGTGGATAACATATACCATGGTGGTCCCATAAAATTACTAACGGGGCTTAAAAATTCCTGTTGCCTAGTGATGTCATGAGCTGGGGTGTAGCTGAATTGGTAGAGCACTGCTCTGCACTGAGGACCTGGGTTCGATTCCAGCCCTGCAAAAATGGAAGAATGTGGTAGTCCAATCCCAAAGAAATCCTGAAACACTCAACCACTGAAAAACCCTATGAGGGTCGCTATGAGTTGGACCTGACTCAGTGGCACCTAACAAAACAAAAAGAGTGCCAGGCATGGCACAGTGTCAGGGAGCGTTTCGTTCTGTTGTCGGTAGGTTCGCTATGGGTCAGATCCACCTACAGCACCTAACAACAACTGATGTCATAGCCCACCATGATATCTTAGCACAACACTTCAGTCTTGTGTTTGTGGCATTGCTGGTACAATCGTACCGCACTGCCAGTCACATAAAATTATAGCATACACTGTTACTTATGGTAAAGAACGTTCGATAATGAAGGACTGTCACTGTTTATATATTTACTGTCCTGTACTTTTTATGGCTGTTTTAGTGTTTGCTCCTCCTACTTAGCTGGGGTCATGGCACATACCTGTAAACCCAACTACTTGGGAGGCAAACAGGATTGGGAGGATCACTTGAGGTCAGGAGTTTGGGGTCAGCCTAGGCAATGTAGAAGGTCTCTGTCTCTTTAAAAAAAAAAAAAAAAAAAGACTGTGAAACAGCCTGCTGTCGTGTCCTGGCAGGAACCTCGTATGTGCCAGTTTACCAAGTGTTTTGAGCGGATTAGGAGGCCGTGTGGTGAGATTGACCTGTACCTTCAGGTTGGCGTAAGTAGTGCACTTACAATGTTTACGTGACGACAGAAATCACCTAACTGCGCATTTCTCTGACTGCGTGTCCCCACCTGAAGCACAGATTGACTGTATTTGCAGAAGGCTGGATGAGGCAGTGTGAAGACAGCACAGGTGATGGAGTGGTTGGTGGGCAGTAAGTTCTGAGGTCAGCATCCCCAGAAGAAGGAAACTGTAAGAGGAGGAATGTCCACTGTTGAGGTCACTGCCCTGCTCCCCACACCTGCCTAAGAGCCTCCCAGATAGCAGGTGGTTAGCACCTGTTCATTGCTTTAACAGGAAGATAGTTATAATTGAGCTATGAAGATTCTTTGCTTTTTGCTCAGGCGCTCAGACTTCATCCTGTGGCCATCGGAGGGTTTTGGTAAGAGGTTATATTTCGAGATGAGTTTTCAGAATGTAACTCTGGCCATGGGATAAACCTGTCCTTTGCAAACAGTCATATGGAGAGCCCTAGAGTTTTACTGAATATGTCTGGGGCAGAGAGCATTGGCTCACATTTCCAGCGGGCTCCAGAAATAGCTGATGCTGCGGTTAGGTAGCCACACTTTAGTTTCATGGAGCTGATAGATTGGATTGTTTTTAAAAGAGAATGTCTGGTGGCTGGGTGCCATGTCACCTCCGTGGTGCACATCTGTAATCCCAGTGCCTCAGGAGGCTGAGGCAGGAGGATCATGGGTTTGGGGCCAGAGGTAGCCTGCACAACTTAGAACCTGTTTGAAAATAAAAGTGGGGGGTGGGCTGGGGTGTCGCTGAGAGTTAGAGCACTTGACTAGTATGTATGAAGCCCTGGGTTCAATTCTTTTGTGCTGCAAAAAATAAACAGACAAAACCCCTCAGAGACCCAGGAGTGTCCAGGAACAGGAGGAACCGATGTGTTTAGAAATAGTGGTTACTCTGAAACACTGCATTTGGGATTCCAGTGAGAGCAAAGCTGTTTTGATTTTTTTTTTTTTTTTTTTTTTTTTGCGGTACTAGGAGTTGAACCCAAGGCCTGGACCACTGAGCTGCACCCCCAGTCCATTTTGTAGGTTTTTTTATTTTCTGAGACAGGGTCTCGCTAAGTTACACAGACTGCCTCTGGTCTTGACCTTGCGATCCCCCTGCCTCCGCCTCCCCAGCCGCTGGGATTACAGGCGTGCGCCACTGTGCCCGGCTTGTTTTGATGTTTGAAATTCTGTCTGTCTTTAAAATATTACACTTGATGGAGTTGGTTTGTTTGCTTCCCCCGTCACTCTTTATCTGGAAGAATGAGTTGCTTCCTGTGGCTTAAAGATAGGAACTTGAGATCATCGTGATATAGGTTAGAGAAGTTCCCTGCTTGCAAGGAATCTTTGTTAATTGTAGGATAAAAAAGAAAGTGCAACTTAAGAGGTAATGATATTTAGAGAGGTTAAAAGGAAGTACCTTTTGAATAAGTTTTTAATGATCTGGCATGGATGTTTGCTTTCTGTTGTCTCACATTTTTCCAAAGCACAATACATTTTTATTTTATTTGTTGTTATTTTTTTGTGGCACTGAGGGTGCCCTGGGCCTCACACATAGTAGGCAGGTACTCTACCGCTGAGTTACACCCCCAGCCCAGTACCACAAATATTTATCATGGCCCTTCTAGATCTGTGTGTACTAGGCAAGGGTTGTACCACTGAGCTACATCTCCAGCCCAGTACAACAAATATTTATCATGGCCTTTCTAAGTGCTGCATCCATATGCTGGTAATACACAGAAGTTATATAAAGGCGAATCATGTAGCTTCTCTCTGATTGTGCAGCCTAATACGGAGGATAAAACAAACAGATAAATGGTATGGTGGATATTGTCATAGCGTATACTGTGCACAGATTTGTAAATAATATATGTCACTGGTTACCTTTATATCAGATAGAAGGGATGCACGCTTTCAAGGGAAAACAGGCAGCAGGCTATGAAAATTCAGAGGGAAAGATTTTTAGGAAACTTAGCAATATCACCTTGCTCCTGAAAAGAGCCCAGGTTGTGGGTCTTGTCACTACAATCATAGTCCCCCAACTGTAGCCAAAGAGGACCATGGCTTTGAACAGCTCAGCGTAAGACGGACTGAATTTGAAATGTTCAGGATGTTAAGTAGAAATTATCTAGGATACGATTTGAGTTAGCAAGCCATGGTCCACAGTCAGTGTAAAGAAAAGTCCATACATATGTACTCTCACCTTTGCGGGGTTGTTGCTTGAAATGATAAGATTTGCTCAGGGAAAGATACAGAAACAGAAATAAGGGTAGATGGGAGGGATCTTTGGATAAGGTGTGAGTGAGATGGTGGGATTGGGAGAGGGATGGGGAAGGCAGTGGTATCTCGAGAAGAGGAAACAAGGCCAAGGCGGCCCAGAAACTGGCAGAGGGGTAGCACCCAGGAGGGGGAGGGAGTTGGCATTGGGCGCTGCAGAGAGGAGAAGAGCAAGAAGGGACACTGGGTAGCTGTGACTCATGAGAAAAAGTGTCTCACAAATGTGTAAGAATCTCATACAAAGAATAGATTGCGAGTAAATAAAACTCTCGCAGCACTAATATTTTATAAGTGACTAAAGCTTGCAGTGAATTTCTGTGTAAGGTTGATGTTTGTGGAGCCTCAGGAGACCACAGATCTGTAGGTTCCTGGAGATGTCTTTGTGTAGATGAGTCTCTTTGGCTCTGGATTTTCAGGCACAGTGGTGCCTACCTGTCATCCCAGAGACTCGGGCAGGCAGAGGCAGGCGGATCATGAGTTTGAGGCTAGAGGTAGCCTGCATAACTTAGCAAGATCCTGTCTCGAAATAGAAAAGGAGCTAGAGGTGCAGCCCAATGGTAGGGCACTTGTAAAAGCATGTGTAAGGCCCTGGGTTCAACTCCCCAGTACTACAAAAAACTCTTTTTAATTTTTTTAAAATGGAGATTGAAAAGGTTAGAATCAATTTTTTTCTTTCTTTTCTTTTTTTTTTCCTTTCTTTTTATTCTTTTTTTTTTTTTTGGTGGTACTGGGGGTTGAACCCATGACCTCACGCCTTGCATGCTTTGCAAGTGCTGTACCACTGAGCTGCAACCTTAGCCCATTTTTTAAACTTTTTTTGGAGACGAGGTCTCACTAAATTATGTAGACTGCCGCTGGTCTCCAATTTGTGATCCTCCAGCCTCTGCCTCCCGAGTTGCTGGAATTACAGGCGTGCACCACTGTGCCCAGCTCTAGAATCATTCTTGATTCTATTTCTTTTACATCTCACAAACTGTCCACTAGCAAACTCGGTTGGATCTACCTTCAGATCCATCTGAAGTCTACCACCCTCATCTGTAGACAGTTGGCCCTTGCCTGGATTATTGCTGAAGCTTTACACCTGCACTCACTGCTTCTGACTCTGTCCCTCTTCGGTGTATTTTCAGCACTGAATCTATGGCGGTCCTTTAAATATGTACATGAGAGCCAGGGTTGTGGTGCACATATGTAATCCCAGCAGTATGGGAGGCTGAGGCAGGAGGTTGGCAAGTTTGAGGCCAGAGGCATCCTGTGTAACTTTGTGAAAAACCCTGTCTCAAAAAGTGGGGATGGGGTGAGGGAGCCTGGGAGCATGGCTAAGTGGTAGAGTGCTTACTGAGCATGTGTGAGGCCCTGAAATTCAACCCCCTAGTACTGGGGGTGGGTGGGCGTAAATCAGATTGTCACCTTCTGTTAAGAAGACTTCCAGTAGCTTTCCATCCCATGTAGAGATAAGAGCTGAAGTTTTTTTAATGTGACCTCTAAGTTGTTCCTGATACGCATCTTCCCCACTGCCTCAGGGCCTTTGCACTTATCTTTTATTACAGGGCATGATACTTCTTCAGAACTCCTTGTGGATTGCTCCCATGAAGACATGATTCCTTTAGGGTTTCAGTCACATGTACTTTCCCAGAGTAGCCTTCCTTACCCTCACCCCCATCAATGACTTGATTGTACTTTCCTGCTTTCTTTTTATTTATCTTCTTTGTCTCTCACATATACTAGAATATATGACTATGAGAGCAGAAATTTTTGTGTTGTTTACTACAGAGTCTCCAGTGCCTAAAACAGTGCCTGATAGGTGATCACCATGGTAGGTGATCAGTGGCTGAGAGGTTGCAGGGATGAATGCTGTACCATCCATTCTTTCCTGGGCTGCTGGGTTTTGGTGTCAGCTTTGTTTGGCATCTACGTGCAGGGACAGGACTTGGCTTTGTTTTCTGTGTCTCCTCTTGCAGCTGCTCAACCAGCTTTCTGCCCACTCAGCATTTACCCTCTGGGTTGTGGACTGGCAGTGTGGGGCAAATTGGCTTTGGTAAAGTGGTGGGTGTGTAGAGACATGTTGGGATTTGAACACGCTGGAACTTTGAGAGCAAATGACAGCATCCAGATCTCTCTCATTTTGGCAAGCACCGTCTGGAACTTTATTTTGGAAGTAATCACATTTATTAAAAAATTAACTAGAGGCATTAAAGAGAATATCTTAAGAATTGCCACAAAGAGCATATGTCCCAGAAGAAATCAGGGAGATGCAGCTCTGCTTTGAGGAGAAAGGGAATAGAAACACATTTCGGTTAATCATGGTGTAATTATTTTGTAATATTTGAAATCAAGTCTGTCAGGGGTACTGAAACACGCATACACATTTTAAGAGATGTTATCTGTGTATTACTTTTCTAAGTTGAATTGAGTTACAGTAGCAATGTGTAGCATGATGTTCACTCAAGACAGCATTAGTCAAGTGAACACTAGCGCCACCAGGCGACAGGACAGTCAGAGAAAATGACTGAAGCAGTTGTTGGAGGATCACAAGACCATTTTGAAGCGGGTATTTGAAATTCAAGGAAGTTATGCAAGTATGACAATGAGGTGTAAGTATGCAGCAGAACCTCCAACACGGCCAACAATTGCACGTGTCTGTGGTAAGTGTGAGGCACATGGCACTGTGTGTGATGTGCACAGGGGAGGAACCAGGAGGCCGTGCTCAGGGACAAGTCCTGCTTCTGCTGTGGGACCCCTTTAAGCACCTCTTGTCATTGCAGAAGTCAAGGGTGACCTGTAGTCACCTTTTGTTATTGGTATGTATTATTATAATTTTAATACAAATTTTTCCCCTTTTTTGGAGGGGGGTACTGGGAGTTGAACCCAGGGCCTTGCACTTGCATGCTCTGCAAGTGCTGGACCACTGAGCTGCAACCCCAGCCCTTTTTTTTTTAACTTTTTTTTGAGACAGGGTCTCATTAAGTTACACAGACTGCCTCTGGTCTCAAGCTTGCGATCCTCCTGCCTCCACCTCCCAAGCCGCTGCGATTTCAAGAGTGTGCCACCGCACCCGGCTGAATTTTTTCCTTTTTAAAAATGTGTGTGCATTTTTTGGCACCCTCTGTATTTTGTAAGAGAATTCTGTGGATCAGTCATCAGGTCCTGGGGTTAAGGTTTGAGAAGGATTTCATTTCAGACAGATTTCAAGGGTTAGTGTCTGTTCTCCATTTATTTCTGCTGTGTTGTTTGAGAGCTAAGTTCTTTGAGGAAATTATTTTCAGCAATAACACTTGACATGAAAACATGTCTCTGTCCACTCTAGATTGGTCTCTTCTAGGTGAAAAGCATATCACCTCTGGGGCAGATCAGAAACCCTTGCCATTTTGGGTTTTTTATTTGTTTTTACAAATGAAATAGATATGTGTGTGTGCATATATTTATGTCTTCAGTGATTTTTTTTTTTTTTTTTTTTTTTTTTTTTTTTTTTTTTTTTTTTTTTTTTTTTTTT
>VMDO01026406.1:9398-26896 GCA_007922755.1 Pedetes capensis | reverse complement strand
CTTCCTCTGCTAGATTCCCTCCCTTCTTCTTTCCACTCCTTAAATTATCCCTTCTACACTAAGTTTAATTGAGCTTTTTATTATGTTTCAGTTTATGTATAGGATTTTTTCCTTCCTTTATGTTTGATTCAGATCCCACATATGAGTGAGAACATACTGTATTTCTCTTTTGGAGCTTGTGTTCATTCACTTAAGATGATGTTCTCCAATTCCATCCATTTTGCTGCAAATTACATTATTTTTTTAATTGCTGAGTAGTATTCCATTGTGTATATGTACCATAACTTTTTTATCCATTCTTCTGTTGATGGACACTTTGTTTGATTCCATATCCCTGCTATTGTGAACTTTGGTTGATTCCATGTCCTTGCTATTGTGAAAAGTGTTGCACTGAATATGGAGATGAAGGTGTCTCTGTGGTATGATGATTCATCTCCCTTTCGGTATATTCCCAGCAGTGGTATAACTGGGTCATACGGCAAATCTATTTTTAGTTTCCTGAGGTATCTCCACATTGATTTCCAGAGAGGTTGAACCAACTTACAGCCCCACCAACATGTCATCAGATTTTTTTCACAGTGAAAATCCAACATTGTTAACTATAGTCACTATGCTGTTTTGCTGATCTCCAGACCCTTCTCATCCTGCATAATTGAAATTTTATAGTCATTAAACAATGACTCCCATCCCCCTAGTTCAGCCTCTGGCAACCCCCTTCCTATTCTCTGCTACTGTGAGTTATACTGATTTTAGATCACTTATATAAGTGGAACCATGCAATACTTGTTTGGACAAGTCTTCTTTGCAATACCTGTCTCTACTGCTAGTTTTCTCTTCTTTCCATTAGATAAAGATGCAAAGCCTAAAGATAAGTCATAGAATCATCTAATCACCATTCACATGTCTGGTGGGTGCTTCTGGTTAGTGTTTGAGATCCTACCTGGGCTGTAAGCTTTTCCATGTGGCTACTTGAGCTTCCTCACATTATGGCTGGACATTCACATTTAAATATAAGGTTTTCCAAAGGTGATTGGAAGCTCAGTGCTCATGGTTGGGCTCGAGTGAGAGAAGACTGAAGGGTGGGCCGTACTATTGTTATCATTGTCGTCATTGTTATCATCATCATCATCATCATCATCATCATCATCATCATCAGTGGATGTCCATCCTTTGGGATTCAGAGAAAAATCTTCTGGTCTATTTTGGAGGCATGGTGGGTATGCTTCTCTGGTTGTGTGCATTTGGGTAGCAGGCTAGGGAAAGAGAGCCTCAGGATGTCTACCCCTTAAACCCCACTGGCAGTCCCATTCTGTGCTCTGTCTGGTCTGTGCAAGTGTGGGGCCTTTGGGTCTTATTTCCATCTGTTTAAAAAGAAATTGAAGCTCCTAGGCCTGTGGACATATGCATCTGGTGGCATGGGATGGGGAGAAGACCCAGAGGACAGTTGCTCTGTGTTCAGACTTCCATCAACCCCTGATCTCTCCAACACCAGGGCCTCACTGGGATTTTTCAGGACATATTGGTATGCATATCTCCTCTGTGGGCACTCAAGGTTGTTTGTTGTTGTTGTTGTTATGTGCTGTTGAGTTGGTATCAAACTCATAGGGCCCTGCATACAACAGGCAATCATTGTAGGGAAAAATTGGGAGGAAATTGGCAAAAACTCCCAAACTGGGAAAATGATGTTTGAATATCTGGTTTGTAAGTTAGAAATCTAGGGAAAATGAAAGTAACTTGGTTGCACGTTTGTACAAAACCCTTCCTGACTGGACAATTAGACTGAAAGCTGATTGGCTCAGGCCATTCCGTGGGCGAACTATATAAAGAGCTGCGCTGCAGCAGCTCGACCCTTTTTTAGGCCTTTTTAGGCCCCCTTTGGTACCCCTTTCTGCGCCTTCTCACCTGTTCCTGCCCAGACCACCGATGAGGAAACACCTCTCCCACTGTTCTCCCCCAGAACTTTGGTGAGTAAAGAATGCTCTCCCATCACAATCCTCAACAAGGAAAAGAACCTGCTCTCTGTCTGATCACCAACGAAGCAACAGCTGTCTCCTCGTGACCACCGAGATGACCAACACAGGTGTTTGCCCCTGGAAGGCAAAAGCACCTGAGGCTTTTCTTTTCTCCCATCTCCTCTGGGGTCCGAGGGCCGCAAGAGTCTGTGCCCCTTACCCGAGGGTCCCAAGTGAACTGTGTTTAGTATCTGTGTGCGTGGCGGCGCCGCCTGTCCGAACCTCCAGGCTGGACCAGGAGGTGTGCGCCCCACAAATCATTATCCAACTCATAGCAAACCTTACAGGGTTTTCAATGGCTGGCTGTTTCAGGATTACCTCGAGAGTGGATTGTCATGTCCTTCTCCCATTTTTGTGGTAGTTGGAATCGATCTCAGGACCTCAGAGATTGCAGACCAGTGCTCTTCCAACTGAACTAAATCCCAGCAGGCCTCAAGGTTGTAGCCACTCATTACTTAGTCCTTCTCTGTTAGCACCCCATCTTCTAAGGTTTGTTGAAAAAATTTCTTTCAATTGACATCTCCTCTCCCAGCCATTAGGGACACCCTACTTCTCCTTCCATCCCTTTCTGCCAGTGTAGTGGCATCTGAGGAAAGAGAAGGAATAAATGCCAGTGGCTGATCCACCAGGCTTAAGTGGCTCATAGCCAAAGTAGGTGACAGAGTTGCCGCTTCCTCCTACTCCCTCCTCCCCACTTCCTGCCAGGATTCCGCTGCCGCCGCTGAACTGCACTTCCCCCACCAGTGGCCACATCCAGCAGAGTGTATTTTGTCCTATTTCTTGATGTATTTGTGTCCTTGACACTGACGAACGAGCCAGTTCCCCTTCCTGCTCTCTTGCTGTGGCTTCCAGGGGGAAACAGTGTCACAAGACCCTCCCTGTGCTTCTCTTGCACATCTGGCCTCTGCCTCGGGGTCTGACTGGCTGGCCTCTCCTGTTCTCTTTCCCTGACGCTGTGCCTGTTTCTCAGACTGCTTAGTCCCTTCCTTTTTCCCGCCACACATTCTCCTCACCTAGGCTCATCCATTCCCATGGTTTCCATTTCACTGGCAAGGCTGATCTTTTCCAAATGGCACCCTCCAGCACTGGCCTGGAGCCTGGGTTCCAGATCCACATGTCCAGCTGTTGGCCACATCTCTCCTGCTGTCACTCAGCCATGCTTCTCCCCCCTCCCACACCTGCCCCTCTCCTTCACTCCTAGCTTGGGAAGGGTCTGTCCAGCTGCCCACGAATGTAGATGCCATCTCTCACAGCCCCATCTTCTCCATGTCCATACTCGACTCATCACCAAGTCCCATTGATCTGACCTCTTTTGATCAACCCCATTCTGTCCACGTACTCAATATCTGGCCTGGGTCTCCCGGGTGAAACCTGCCTTGGGCTCCCTTCGGTCCACACTGCTGTCACCCCCTGTCCATATGCAAAGGTGGTCACATCATCCTCCACCTAAACAGCTTCTGGTGGCCCCCACTACCTGGCAATTGAGTTCAAATTGGCTCCAAAGCTGGAGGTGCTAGATTTAGCAAATACAAATACAGGATGTCCAACTATGTTCGAATCTCAGATAAACAATGAGTACTTTTTTTATATTTTAATTTTTTATTTTTAGTATGAGCATGTCATGTAATATTTGGCAAGGCGCCTTCCGTGGCCTGGATGCTTTCCATATTCCTGACCGCGTTTCTTGTTATTCTGTATTTCACACTGGAAAGCTGGGACAAACTGAACCACTTGAAACCCTCCCAAATGGGCCAGACATTTCCTCTTTGATCTGCGCTTCTTACCTGCTCTCTGCTCGGTCACCAAGGCCCTTCCCACTTCTTGCCCTAGCTAGTCTTTGCTCATCTCTTGGGTCTTGGGACACCTGGTGTCTTCTCTAAGAAGCTGCTCTGTTCTCTTGTGCTGGGCTGGGTCCTTTCCTGGGTGACCAGAGGCCCCCACTGTGCCTGCTTGGTGGTGATGCTTCGCCCTCCGTTTGGCCACGGCACTTCACTCATTGTCTCTCCCCCGCTCCCCCTGCACGCTGTGCCTCTCCAGGAACTCTGCACTCCCCTCCATCCACATCTGGCCAGGCCCACATGGCCCCATGCAGCTGGATGCTCTGGAGAGGGCCTGGTGCCTTGGCTGGGCCCCAGCTCCCTCCTTGCTCTCCTGGCCAGGGTCCCAGCCTGAGGGTTCACTCTCCCTCCTCGCCCAAGTTCCCACGAAAAGAGGCCTCCACCCCAGCCCCCTGCCCAGGCCCAGATTACAGAGCGCTGAGACAATGGAGGCGCCCAGCCAACTTTCCAGCGAGCTCGCTGCCAAATCACCCACAGCAGCTGCTTGTCCATCAGGGGACAGATGCCAGCCCTGAGGCCCCAGAAAGCACGGCCTTGTCACACAGGGTCAGCCTAAGCCGTGTTGGGTAGGGGTGGGGGCATGGAAGGCAGCTCAGACCTAAGGTCAGGGAATGGACTTCAAGCCCAGCCCTACACCTTTCTAGCTGCCTTGTGGTGGGCAAAGGTGTGCCTCAGTCTTCTGGTTGGTAAAATGGGGATAACAGTCCTTATGTTACAAGGTAGGCCGCCAAAGAAGAGCCCCTCACGCCTACCAAGACCCGCCGCAGCAATCTGCAGGCTGGCTCTGGTGTTCGCTTGCCTTTCTGAGGCTGCAGCAGGCCCTGGGGAGCTGGGCTCTCCTTGCCCTCCAGACTTACCCACCAGACCTGCTCTCCAGCCCGAGCCTAGGCTCCACGCGGTAGTACATGGTGAAAACGGCCTCCAGTTTAACCACTCAGGCACATACAGAGCTGTCAGTCAGGCTAAGGGCAACAATGGCTGACGGGGGGGGGGGGACTACAAGGGAGGGAACTGGAAAAGTTGGGGGTCCTCCTGCTTCTTAAGGTTGTCCCCTTCCCCCACCCCTCTATGCGAACCCCCCGCAGACTACTGTGGCTGCTTCAGGGCAGCATTAGCTGACCTTTGTAGACCTTCTGTGGTCCCACTCAACCTCCTCACTGTTGATTAATAGCATTACAACAGCACGGTTGATTAACAGCATAACACTGTTGACAAACAGCATTTGTCTACTGACCCAATCCTGTTTGCTCTCTGCCTCCCTGCACAGTGTAGGTGCCTTAAGGGCAGGAAGCTGTCCATTTACAAATAACAGCTTTCTAAAGCATTGTCTGGCAGGTGAGGTGGCATACATGTGCAATCCCAGCACTCAGGAGGCTGAGGCACCTGGAGAATCGACACAAATTTGAGGCCAACCTGAGTTATATAGTGAGTTCCAGCCCAGCCTGGGCTATACAGTGAGGGGGATACAAACTGCATCCCCCTAAACTAAAACTCATTATCTGTGTATATACTGACATATCTCTCAGTACCTGTTGTGTGTGGGTAGGACCCCCTGCAGATTCCAAACTCCTCAGATGCTCATTCCCTTATATAAAATGATGTAGTATTTGCATATAAACTACCTTCATCCTCCTATATACTTTAAATCATCTCTAAATAATTATAATCTTAACACAATACAAATGCTATGTAAATAGTTCTTATACTGTAATGTGTGGAGAACAATAACAAGAAAAAAAGTGGGCACAAGTTTAGCACAGATGCAACTTTTTCTCCTGAATAATTTCTATCCTCAGCTGGTTGAATCCACAAATGTTGAACCTGCAGATATGAAGAGCCCCCTGTATACACATACACACACACATACACACATGCACACATGCACGCGCACACGCACACACTTCCAAGTTCACTGGAACAACAGGTAAAGAGCTTGGAAGTCATCACTTCCACCTTGTTGTTGTTGTTAGGTGCTGTCGAGTCAGTATCTGACTCATAGCGACCCTCATAGGGTTTTCAATGGCTGAGTGCTTCGGGATTGCCTTGGGAGTGGATTTCCAGGCCCTTCTCCCATTTTTGTGGTGCTGGGAATTGAACTCGGGGCCTCAGAGACTGCAGCACAGTGCTCTACCCACTGAGCTAAATCCCAGCCCCACTTCCACCTTAGGTTGAGAAAAAGCTGAAGAAACTGAACATCCACACTGTCTTAGAAGCAGTAGAGAATTGAAGCCAAGGGCCAAACACCACTCTAAAAACCGGAGGGAGAGTGGAGAGTGTGGACTAAGAGCAGCGCGCTGGGGAGATGGAAGCTGTAGGAACACTTCAAACCGTGACAGTTGGAGGCTCAGTGTGGACCAGGCTGGGAACTGGAAACTTAAGGGGGCCCCCACATTTTTGTGGGTTTTATTTCTAAGAAGTGGCCTCATTGGCTTCAAGAGGGGCAGGCCAAATAAGCATTCTGCAATGCCGCATATCTGTGTCTCTAACAAAGGCCTGCCCTCCAGGGAGACCATTTTGCCAGAGTCTTATCTAACCCATCTAGGGAAAGGGCGACCAGACAACCCCACCCTCCTTTAGCCTTCCTGTCTCCTGCAAAGGATGGAGGGGCAATTCAAAAAGCTAAGAAATTTTTCTAAAGGTCACAGCTCAAGTCTGCTTTATAAAAAAAAAAAAAAAGACTGAATTTGATCCAAGTATGTGAGATGCATGCATAAAATGTCAAAATAAAACCCAGTATGTCATGTAATTAACATACATTAATAATAAATTAACAAGATTTATTTGTAAGACTAAGGAATGCCTCCCCTACCCAACTCCTCTGGCTTCAAACTTGTGATCCTCCCGTCTTAGCCTCTCAAGTTGCTGGGATTACAGGCTTTGACACTGGGCCAGGCTCCTCTCCCATTCCTTCTCACCACCTCAACAGGTAGAGTGCAATTCAAAGAGCTACAAGAAAAATAGAAGGAGAAACACAACAAGGAATTAGAGGAAGTGGTTAGAAGGCTCTGTCACACTTTTAGCTATAGCAGATATTGAAGGCAACCTAATTTCTAGCCAGGTGGACACAAGATCTCACACTAGAAACCTAGCTAACTCCATTCCTATTATCAGATGGGCTGGGAGTTAGCTCAGTTGGTAGAGCGCTGCGCTACAGTCTCTGAGGTCCGGAGTTCAATTCCCAGCACTGCAAAAATGGGAGAAGGGCCTGGCAATCCACTCCCAAGGCAATCTTGAAATAGTCAGCCATTGAAAACCCTATGAGGGTCGCTATGAGTCGGATACTGACTTGATGGCACCTAACAACAACAACAATTATCAGATACATCATGGGTGGCTTTCAAAAAGAAAGAAAGAAAGAAACAAACAAACAAACAAAAAAACACCCCAAACCCAAAAAAAACCCCAAAAAACCAAAAGCAAAAAACCAAGATATACTAACAGGCATAAAAGAACACAGGGTGAAGAGACAAAGCGAACATGGAAATAAGACCCAATCTGATTTAGACTTAGGAATTATCCAATAAAGAATTTAAAATAGTTGGGCACAGTGGCTCACACCTGTAATCCCGGTGACTCGGAGGCAGAGGCAGGAGGATCACAAGTTCAAGACCAGAGGCAGCCTGCATAACTTAGGGAGACCCTGACACAAAATAAAAAATAAAAAATGGACTGGAGGTGCCGCTCAGTGGTAGAGAGCTGGCAAAGTATGTGCACAGCTCTGGGTTTAGCCCCTCAGTACTGAGAAAAAAATTATTGAAAGAAAAGTCTACCAACCTAGAATTCTGTACCTAGCAAAATCCTCCTTCAAAAATGAAAAAGTACTGTCTAAAAAATTGCAATTTTGAAGCATTTTAGATTTTGAATTTTTAGAATAGGGATCCTCAAGCAATAAAGTCTATGCAAATATTCCAAAATCTGAAAAACCTTGAGATTTGAAGCATTTTTGGTCTCAAGCATTTCAGTTAAAGGATACTCAAACCGTCTTCCTGATTCTTCCCTCTCATACCTTATAACGGGGAGAAGGACTTGGCAATCCATTCCTGAAGCAATCCTGAAACAGCCATTGAAAACCCTATGAGTTGGATCCACTCAACAGCACCTAACAACAGCAACATACTTTATAACATTGTTATCATTCATTTTACTTATCCCTAAGCCAGAGTCATCCAATACATTGTTGCTATTATGACTTTGAGTAGATGGTTATCAATTAGGTCATTTAATAATAAGGAAAATGCCCTTTACCTTCATGTATTCCTTCTATGATGCTCTTCTTTCTTTTTTCTTTTTCTTTTTCTTTTTTTTTTTTTTTTTTTTTTTTTTTTTTTTTTTTTTTTTTTTTTTTTTTTTTTTTTTTTTTTTTTTTTTTGCATTACTGGGGGACTGAACCCATATCCTCAAGCACACTTTGAAAGTGATCTACCATTGAGCTGTACCCCCAGCCCATTTTTTATTGTTTATCATGAGATAGGGTCTTGCTAAATTACACAGGCTGCCTCAGGCCTCAAATTTGCAGCCCTCTTGCCGCTGCCTCCTGAGTGGCTGGGATTACAGGCATGCACCACTGTGCCTGGCTCCTCTTCTTTTCTTTATGTAGATTTGAGTTTCTGATCTATATCATTCTCTTTCTCTCCGAAGAACTTCTAATGTTTCTAATTAGCCAAGCTGGCTGGCAACAAATCTCTTCAGTTTTAATTTATCTTAGTCTTCCTTTCTTCGAACTGGTTGGCCGTCATGACACAGAGGAACTCTTGGCGTTGCTGTTATTTGCAAATTGACAGGTTTCTGCCCTTGTGGCACTTAGGATCTAGAGGGAAAGGAAGAGAGTTAACAGACAACCCCAGTGGTAAATAAGTGCTGCCAATACAGTAGATATAAATGAGATCTATACTCAGCCCAAATAACTTCTCCCAAAGTTGCTTAAGCGAATCTTTTTCTTTCTCCTTGCCTTTAGTACAGAGGTGTCATTCATTGATAACATGGCCCAGGTTCATCTGGCTAATATTTGTACTGTATTTTTGCTCCTCTTCCCCCACAGCCTAGTCGATTTATTTATTCATGCTGGGGACATGCAGAAGTTGTCCTCTTCCGAAGAATCAGCACTGTCAGAAAGATGTACTCAGAGAACATCCTTCCCCTCCTGCCTCCTCCCCAATCCCGCTGCGCTGCCGGGAGCCAAGACCATAAGTAACTTTTTACAAGATACCCTGATGCAGGGTGTGGTGAAAATAGCAGATGTTGAGCCACAGGACCTTGTGACCTTTGAATTGAAATTACCACCTGAAAGCGGTTGTCAGGGTTACAGGAAGAACTGAAGAAGCCCCTGGCCCTTGTGACATTTTTGCCCCACCCCTCCCCCTCCATGTGTATTTAAGCTACAGCAAAAAATTAAAGACTTTGGAGCTTGATCAGACAGCCTGTCTTGCTCTCATCCTTCGTGTCTCTTGTCTCTCTCTCATTTATTCGCCCCCTACTCTAGGTCCCTGTTGAACAGCCCCACGGGCCGGGGCACTGCGCCCTCTCATACCTGGCTTCTCCCCTTATAGAGATAACTGATCTCCTTAGTTCCTAGCTTATCCTTCCTGTACGTCTTTTCCTTAATGAGAATGTACAGGTGCATTTTCCTATGCCCTTTTGTTTTATTTATTTATTATCCCTATACTTGCTTTTTATTGACTTTGTTAATATTACAGAGTTCTTGCACTGTCAAACCATGCCTGAGAATCCAGAGAAAGAAATGGTACAATGGAAAGCCTCACCCACCCATCACGTTGTTGTTGTTGTTGTTAGGTGCTGTCGAGTGGAGTCTGACTCATAGCGACCCTACGTACAGCAGATCGAAACACTTCTTAATTCTGTGCCAGGCACACAATCTTATTTATATTTAAGCCCATTGTTTCAGACACTGTTTCAATCCATCTGGTGGAGGGTTTTCCCCTTTCTCGTTGACCTGCCACTCTCCCAAACATGATGTCTTTCTCCAGGCACTGATCTCTCCTGACTACATGTCCGAAATATGTAAGATGCAGTCTGGCCATTCTTGCTTCCAAGGAGCACTCTGCTTGCACTTCTTCTAGGACAGATCTTTTGGTTCTTTTGGCAGTCCATGGTATATTCAATAGACGTCTCCAGCACCATAATTCAAAAGCATCAATTCTTCTCCTGTCTCCCTTGTTCAATGTCCAGCTTTCACAACCATATGATGTGGACTGAAAATACAATGGCATGAGTCAGGCACGTCTTCATCTTCAATGTGACATCTTTGCTTTTCAATACTCTAAAGAGATCTTTTGCCACAGCTTTTCCTAGAGCAATGCATCTTTTCATTTCTTGACTGCTGCTTCCACAGCTGTTGATTATAAAGCCAAGCAAAGCAAAATCTTGAACAACCTCCACCCACCATACAGTATATTAAAACTTGATTTGTGTGCATTTTGATAATTTTGTAATCTTTAAAAAAATTATAACAACAGTTGGAATTTCAATCAGCTGCAGGTCTTCTGATTTCCAGGACGCTGTGCCATTAAATAAACCTCTTCATATTTGTCTCAGCTCGTTTCTCAGTAACATAAACCCAATAAAATTTTGTGGGAAAAACGCATACTTTTCAAGTAAAGTATGTGGCTCAAGGTCCAAGTGATTACTTGTTAGGGTTCTTGGTTCCCAAACAATGTCTTCGGTTTAACCTAGAATTTTTTATCATCACCCAAACACACCTGAAGGCAGGCACTGTCCCTGCTACCTTGGCTAACGCATTACCACCAGCAAGTGCCTATGCCCTTTTAAAGAACCTATGTTTCTTGAGATCGTTTTCTGAGAGCTTCAATGAGGCAAATTCCAAGTGTGAGATCCCTGCTGTGATGTTTCTCAGATCATGAAAATTGTTCCTGTCTCATAGAGTTGGTGCTCTGTAAAGGATGGTGGAATAAATGGATGAGTTCTTGCCTTGAGACTAACCCCCCGGGGAAGGTGGGAAAAAGCTCTCATCTGTCAAACTTCCATTGTCTCAACTTTGCAGCAAGGGAAGATTCCTCCAACTCTGACATTACAGGATGGACCCAGCCAGTGAAACGCACATGGCCTTTGCCCTCCTGGCCCTCACGATTCCTCCCACTTCTTGCTATCCACCTCCTCCATTCCTTTCCATAATCGACCTTGAAATATAACAAAACGACAGCAACCCCAATGAGAGTGACTACAGCTGCACTCATCCCTTGCCATCTACAGGCATTGGTTTCAAGACCAAAACCCATGGATGCTCAAGTCCCTTAGCTAAAAAAATGATGTATTGGCATATAATCTGGGCATCCTCTCACATACTTTACTATTATTTATTACTATTGTTGTTGTTGTTGTTGTTGTTTTTGCGGTACTGGGGGTTGAACCCAGGGCCTCAGGCTCGCATGCTTTGCAAGTGCTGTACCACTGAGCTGCACCTCCAGCCCTTTATTTATTTATTTACTTTACTTTTTTGAGATAGGGTCTCACTAAATTATGCAGACTGCCTCTGGTCTCGAACTTGTGATCCTCCTGCCTCTGCCTCCCAAATCGCTGGGATTACAGGCGTGTGCTACCACACCTGGTATCCCTCTCACATACTTTAAATCATCTCTAGGTTATTTATAAGGCTGAATACAACGTAAATATTAAGTAAACAGTTGTTAAATGTATTGTGGGGGGGGGATGATGAAAAAAAACACGTCTGCACATGTGCAGTACAAATGTAACCATCATGGACTAGCTAGGTTGTATACATCAGCCATAATATAAGATCTTAAAAATATTTTTGATCCAAGATTGGCCAAATCCAGGGATGTAGAATACGTGGTCATAGAACTTGTGGACATAGAGAGCTGACTGTATTAGTGAGCATTTGCCACGCACATCACCTCAGTCCTTACAAAAACCACACGTTTGTTATTCTTTTACAGATGAGGGATTGGAAGTCAGGGAGACTGCGTGCCTTGTCCCAGGCTGCATAGCAAGACTTGAACTCGTGCCTGTCTCACATTGTATCCACAAGGTCACATACTTTGCCGAACATTCTTCCTGTCCCCATGGGCCATCCCTGCAAGCATGGTTCCTGCCACTGTTGACCAAATCTCCCACGCGCAGCATTTCCCATGCCTGGCGGATATAAATAGCTGCTCTGTGCTGGAATAAGTCAAAACCTCTGTCCCTCAGGATTCCTCGGCACTGCAGTGGGCATGGTGACTCCCTATAGAGGGCCCGCCGCACACAGAGTTGCCTGAACTTAATGCAAGCCCAGAGCAGGGTTTGTGGAATATTTGCTAACATCGCGTGCATTCATTTATGGGGCTTTACCTTAACTAAATGTTATCCTCGGGTTTTCAGAAGCAATGCGATCCCAAGAGTCGTTGGGCATTCTTCTGGGAGGCTTGCAGCCTGGAAGCCATCCACAGGCCAGAGCGGGCCCTGTAAGAGTTGGCAAGAGAGGAGGTCAAGGCATCATGGCTGCCCTGGCCCACAGCATGTCAAACTCGGTCAGTGGCTGCCTCCTCTGCTCCCCAAGAATAGTTCTCGCAGCAACATGGTGCTCTTTCCTCTTTTACATGAGGTGGGGCAGTTGGGCCTCAGCTGCATGTCCTCCAGCTCAAGAGGCAAGCGCTCAGTATGGTTTCTCTCCAGCCTACCATCCCAGAGGGGCTGGGATTTGGCTCAGTTGGTAGAGCGCTGCGCTGCAGTCTCTGAGGTCCCAAGTTCAATTCCCAGCACCGCAAAAATGGGAGAAGGGCCTGGCAATCTACTCCCAAGGCAATCCTGAAACAGTCTGCCATTGAAAACCCTATGAGACTCGCTATGAGTTAGATAGTGACTTGCCATCACCCAACAACAACTATTACAGAGTCACATGCAAGGTTTCATGGGAAATATGCAAAAGGCCCCAGAGATGAGCAGGTTCCATTGGAGCAGCTGAGGATGATGAAAGCTGCCTGGCACTGCTACTTTGTCCTGCTCTGTAGGGCACAGCTCCTGCAGTGTAAGCAGAGCGCCAGGAGTGATGCCCTGCTGGGACCTTGCTAGTGATGTCCCCTGGAACTGAGCAGTGTGGTCGTCCTCAGGCTGCCCTTCTTCATGCCCTCAGCCCCAAGTCAGGCTTCATTCTCCTGAAAATAAGGAGAATTTCAAGAAACAATGCCTCTGATTTCTTGCAATCCCAGCATTTTCCAGGATGTCTTAAAGAGAATTATTACCCCTCAAAATAAAATAAAATCACTGCGTGAGGGATAACGATCATGATCAGATATTTTCAGGAACTTCCAGATTAAATAAAACATAGTGCATTCTTTTGCTACAGTCCTTGTCAGAGCCTTTAATATACTGAAGACTGTAAATCCACGGGAGAGATGGGCTGTGACATTTCTCAAACTGAGTTGGCTCTAGAATTTCCTTTTCCTCTTTTTTTGAAACTAACATTTCAGGAATCATATTTTAGGAAACTGGCATAAGAGAGTCTTTTCCCGGAAAAAAATTTTTTTTTCTCCAAGGGTGTATAGAAAACATCATTACTCTCCTCCTGTCCTTCCCACCTTGAGTCATTGTTCCATTCCTGAGACTGTTGGGACCCTGGAGTGGCCTGGCCCACCAGCATGTGGACCCTGGAATAAACTGTGGCCTACAGTAGTCCCAGGCCAATGCAGCCTGGCTGACTGACAGCTGCAGTTCCCAGCTGGGGTGGGACCACTTGTTCAGACTTCAGCACATTTAGTCAGTTTAGTCACTGCTGGTTATTGCTCAGGGTCCTGCCCTCTGCCTATGGCCTCTGCCCATCGTGTAGGGAATTGCTATACAGGGTATGGCTGCCCAGCCCTGCCCTTCCCCACCTGGACTGCCTCCCACCATTTCTGCCCAGGCTCTGACATCAAACAGAAGTGACTTCTTATTCTGACTCAGCGAAGCTCCTGAGCCATGCGAATCTAGGAGTGTTATATGACCCCTTTAGGGCTAAATATGCCCACATTATAAGGAAGTTATAAGGCTTTCTCTAGATAAAGGATATAATGTCCTTCCAGAGCACTAGAACCAGAGCAAATATTAGTAAGTCCTCCGTGGCCGACTCCTAGCTGTGCCACTTAACTAGCTGTGTGTCCTTGTTCAATGTACTTCTTGACCCTGAACTCTAGTTTCTTGTCCCTGAAGTAAGAATGATCATGTATGTTTCAGCGAGTTCCTGGGATGCTGAATTTGATAATGCATGAAAACGCTCTTTGAAAGCTAAGCAGTGCTATGTGGTTATAGTAACCATGGTAACAGTGAGAGTTTGTGAGATGTAAAGTTGCAGCACAGACCACCAGTAGCACTTTCTAAATCCTCCAGGGATTCTCTGTACTTAGCAGCCGTTCCTGCAGATTGACAACCATTCATCCCACAGATGTCGATGTCTGCCAACTCTATGGGAGGCTCCAAGCTTAGGCTGCGATGCTTACCAAGAACTGGAAAGGGTATGAAATCTTGCCCTACTTAGGAGCCAACTTGGATGTTGGCAAAAGACAAGGGCCTCCTGGGTCAGAGGCAAAGAACCTGATTACTCATTAGCATATTTGCATTTGTTTACCTTTCTCAAGTCCCATGGGGTGGAGGATGGAGGGGGAGAGAGGGTTGCCAGATTTAAGGAATAAAAATATAGGACACTCAGCTGCATTTGAATTTCTGATTAACAATGAATATATATATTTTTTTGTATGCCTCAAATATGACATGATATATTCACACACTAAAAAATATGCATTGTTAAATAATTAAACATGGTGGTATGAACCTGTAATCCCAGCACTCTGGAGGCTGAAGCAGGAGGATCACAAGTTTGAGGCCAATCTGGGTAACATATGGCAACCCTATCTGAAAAATGAAAGAAAAAAAAAAGGAAAAGGAAGGGGGGAAGGGAGGGAGGGAGAAAGAAAGAAAGAGAGAGAGAGAGAGAAAGAAAAGAAAAGAAAGAAAAAGAAAGAGGAAGGAAGGGAGGGAGGGAGAAAAGGAGAGAGGGAGGGAGAAAAAAGAAAGGTGAAAGGAAGGAAGGAAGGAAGGAAGGAAGGAAGGAAGGACAAAAGAAAGAGAGAGAGAGAAAGAAACATGATAGTCTAGAACAAAGGGCAGCCAGTGTCTCTGCTTGTGTGATTTTGGAGGCCAGGGACCCCAGACGTGGGGAAGGGCAGCCAGCTGGGGCCTCTCCCCTGTAGCCCACCTCCTGAGATAGAGGTTCACTAGGCAGCTGGTTTCCTCCTCTCCCCTCCCAGCCCTCTCACCTCTCGCAGGCAGCCCCTCTGCAGGGAGAGAGGAGGCTGTGTGATAACAGGACCGACTCTGCTACCCATGAGAGCTGGGTGAGAAACTGCATCCTCCAGCTTCCAGCCATGCAGCAAATGTTTGTTTCTGCCTCCGGCGGTCCAGGTACCAGGCTGGGCACAGGGGCTGCAGCAGCAGAGACCCCCCCAGGTCCTTGCCCCCATGGAGCTTATGGTCTGATGGATGTGTCAAGGGGACTGGGAGAAAATGATGGCTGCTTTTTGTGAAACAGCAGCTCCCGCTGTGCAGCGCCCCCACTCAGGTCTCTGCCCTGGAGGCCTCGAGGCAACCACGCGCATCTACCTGCAGCTGTGCTCATTCCCGCTGAGATTTCAGCCTTGCCTGGACCATAGAGAACAACCTGGTTCAGATGGCAGGCACAGGTGGAGATCCAGAGCCTAGAAGCTGGCTACTGGGTCAGACTACTGAGTTCCAGGCCAGGCTCTGCCACTTTAACCCTGAACAGCCCAGAGAAAATCACTCTGCCTCTCTGGACTCTAGTCCCTCATCCATCAAGCAGGACCCTAAAGAAGATTGAATGAGGTCTTTCAGGAAAAGGGCCGGCACGGAGCCCATTCATTCATAAGTCAAAGCGAGGGTGGTTATGACAGACCACGTCCATTTCTTCCCCCTTAATTGATGAATGCTGGTGGAGCACAGAGTAATAAGGCTTTTGCTATCTCTGTGGTGCAACTATTGCATTGCTTCTGGTTACACTTCATCAAGGTACAGTTTATGGAACCCTTGGATTAATATGCAGTAAAACTCATGCAACGGATTCATAAAGTTGCATTTTTAATTTGAGATTATCCTCTCCCCCTTTATCTCTCTACATTCTTTCCCCTCCCCTTCACACCTTCTACAACCTTCAATTCCCCTCGCTCCTCCCCTTCCCTCTTCTTTCTACTTTGCTTATATTTTCCCTTCTTAGGTAAGGCTGATTGTTCATTTTTATATATCTATGTATGTATGCCTGCAGCCCCACCCCTGTGGCATCCAATCCCATCAGATCTTGGAAGTGCTGTACGCTTGGGAGAAGTACCAGCAAACACACCCAAAAAACAATCAACCATTACAAACCCTGTGAATAGCAGAGAAGCACTAAAAATAGTGTTTCACCTGTTGTATGTAGGGTTGCTATGAATTGGACACTGATCTGATGGCACCCAACAACAATGTATGTATAATGTTTTTATTTTCTTTAAGTAAGATTTAGCTCCCACATATGAGCGAGAACATATGATATTTCTCTTTTGGGGCCTGGGTTCGTTTGCTTAAGACACTCCTCTTCAGTTCCATCCATTTTGCTGCAAATGACATCATCTCATTCTTTTTTATTGCTGAGTAAGCATTCCATTGAGTATATGTACTGTAGGGAATTATGGGATAGCCCCAGGGGCTAGTGAGGAAGCATGTGGTAATCAAGGATCTCCCCTTGATTGCCCAAGGAGCGACATCTGGTTTCACCCTTTAATTGAATGCCACTCCTAATTGGTTACGCCCAGCCCTTCTTGCCCCTACCTGATTGCCATCTTGAGGCAGTTAAGGCAGTTACCCAAGGACCATATAAACAAAGCTGGCTCTGCATGTGCCGCGGCTGCCAGTCGCTCTGCCGCTCCATCGCAGACGGGCCACACCATCGCGAGATCTAAAGAGGCCACTGCCTGTCACTGCAGAGGCCATTCCATTGCCATCTGAGCCATGCCGTAGCATCGCAAGGTCCTGCCGCCCCATCACTGTGGAGGTCGAGCTTGCTGGACCAGGAGAGAAGTCTGAAGTCTGCCTGTCCTGGAAGAAGCCATTCCATTGCAGCACCTAGATGGAGAACATCGAGAACCAACAGCAGCGGAGAAGCCAGCCTTCTCGGGGGACATCCAGAGGGCCCCCGGCCCACCCCCGAAGACGAAGAGCCTTCAGACCCAGTGCCGGAGGCGGAGCTGCGACACTTAAGAGCCGTGACACTTCCGCTATCCAGAAGGGTGGGCTTGAGGGCTTTATCTCTTTAACAGGAGCTGTACAGTAAAATTTGTGCTAAAGGTATCCCGAAGCCATCGGTCCTTGACTCCATACCTCCCCACAGTGTTGGGGTTCAGGCACCCTGACAATGTACCACATTTTTTAATCCATTCTTTGCTTTCACTTTTTACTTCTTTCCATTTCTCACAACAACTCTGCCTGGCAACTATTCTAATCCCCAATTTTACAGATGGGGAAACTGAGGCTCAAGAAACCTAAAGTGATTTCTTTCTTTTTTTTTTTTTTTTTTTTTTTTCCCGGTACTGGGGGTTGAACCCAGGGCCTCGCGCCTGCATGCTCTGCAAGTGCTGGACCACTGAGCTGCGCC
>VMDO01026405.1:0-26782 GCA_007922755.1 Pedetes capensis | reverse complement strand
CTTGCATATGAGAAGTTGATGGTCTGATCCACAGTCAGCACCTGGTCTTGTTTTGACATTTTGTACAGAGCTTTTCCATCGTCTCTTTGCACATATGTAGTCAATTTGACTTCTGTATGTTCCATCTGGTGAAGTCCATGTGTATAGTCTCCGTTTATGATGTTGAAAAAATGTATTTGCAATGAAAAGGTCATTGGTCTGACAAAATTCTGTCATGTGATCTCCAGCTTCGTTTCTGTCACCAAGACCATATTTTCCAACTACTGGGCCTTTTTCTTTGTTTCCAACCTTTGCATTCCAGTCACCAGTGATTATAAGTATGTCTTGATTGCATGTTTGATCTATTTCAGATTGCAGAAGCTGATAGAAGTCTTCCCTTTCTTCATTTGTGGCCTTAGTGGTGGGTGCATAAATTTGAATAATAGTCATATTAACTGGTCTTCCTTGTAGGCGTATGGATATTATTCTATCACTGACAACATTGTATTTCATGACAGATCTTGAAATGTCTTTTTTGATGATGAATGCAACCCCATTTCTCTTTAGTTTATCATTCCCAGCATAGTAGACCATATGACTGTCTGACTCACAATGGCCTATGCCGGTCCATTTTAGCTCACTGATGCCTAGAATGTCAATGTTTATGCGATCCATTTCTCTTCTAACAATTTCTAATTTGCCTAGATTCATACTACATACATTCCATGTTCCAATTATTAATGGATGTTTACCGTTGTTTCTCCTCATTTTGAGTCGTGTCACATCATCACGTTGAGCACCCTGGGGTTTTACTCCATTTCCCTCATCATGGTAGACTCTACTTTGAGGAGGCAACTCTTCCCTAGTAGTCTTTTGAGTGCCTTCCAACCTGGGGGCCTCATTTTCCGGCACTATATCTGACAGTGTTTCTTTGCTATCCATAGGGTTTTCAATGGCTAGTTGTTTCGGGAGTGGGTCGCCAGGTCCTACTCCCTAGTCTGTCTTAGTCTGGAAGCTCAGCTGAAAACCTGTCCACCTTGGGTAACCTTGCTCATGTCTAAGGTTACAATGGCAGAGCTCTCAGCCTCATCGCAACATGCAAGCCCCCACGGCAAACTGACAGACATGTGGGGGCTCTGATGGTAAAATAATTAATACAAGGATGCATATATAGCATAAGAAAAAGAGAAGGAGAATGGAAAGAGGGAAGAGAGTAAAACAAGGAAGGAAGCAAATAAAAATTAAGGAAAAAAAAAAAAACCCTCACGCATACACGCTCCCACCCACGTATAAAATCGCTCATAGTCAGGTGCGGTGGTATACACCTGCATTCCCAGCAGCTTGGGGGCGAAGGCAGGAGGATTGCAAGCCCAAGATCACAGGCAGCCTGCGCAACCCAGGGAGACCCTGTGTCAAAAAGTAAAAATATGGGCTGGTGATGCAGCGTGGCGGTCCAGCACCTACAAAGCGAATAGGCACAAGACCCTGGTTTCATATCCCCATACAAAGCAACAAAATCAAACAACAACAAAAAAAACCAAACCAAACCAAAACAAAACCAAAACCCCAAGAAACAAACAAACAAACAAAAACCAAAATCAAAACAAAAACAAAACAAAACCATGCATACACGCTTGCACACACTTATTAAACACTTCTAGTCAGGTGCGGTGGTGCACGCCTGCAATCCTAGCGGCTTGGGGGGGCGGAGACAGGAGGACCACAAGCCCGAAATCAGAGGCAGTTTGTGCAACCCAGCAAGCCCCTGTCTCAAAAAGTAAAAAATATGGGCTGGGGGTGCTGCGCAGCTTTCCGCCCCCTTGGGAGACCACTTGGGAGAACCAAATCCTCTTGTGGGTGGGATGATATTCAACCCCCCCAGAGAGAGTCTGCAGTAGGTCTGCCATGCACGGCGATTGCGCTCGAAACTGTTCTTATTGTGTCTAATTGTCCCGCAAGACTCTGCCAGAAAGGAGCACTCTGTCCGCGTGGTGCTCAGCCTCCTCCGCAGACCTCACCTTTCTCCACAGTGCAGTGGGATGACTTAGTATCCCCTCTGGTGTGTCTGGGGTCCAGGCATATGTGTGCCCATATGTCTGTGGAGATTGCGTCTGTGTGATTGTCCCACCACAACAGGAGAGAGGGAGCCGCGTTTCAGCTCTGGATGTGTACTGCTGGCACTGGTTTCCCACCACCACAACAGGAGGGAGGGAGCGATTCCGTGCTGACTCACCCGAAAACTTGCAGTTTGTGTCCCACGGGCAGGGTGACAGTGTGATGTCAAGGTTGCATGCTGTGTTGGGTTCGGCTCCCGTGAGTGTGTGGGCAAAGTCCCCTCCGTGTCTCCAGGATTCTATCCTGCTGTCTACGTGAAAGCGAAATGGCGGAATGGCAGTCCTGCCACTGACCTCTGTGTAATTCTTCCAAAGCCAAATGCTCGATTTCAGTGTCCATCCAGTTTCATCCTCTGTCTCCCAATCTAAACTATCACTGTTTCTGTCTATTTAATGTGATTTCTGAACCCCTCATTGAGGCTTCCCTTTACTCTGGGAGAGAAGGCGCATGTTATCTGTCCGCCATCTTGATTTTTTTAGGAGTGGTGGTACATGCCTCTAAACCCAGCAACGCAAGAGGCGGAGGCAAGAAGATTGCAAATTTGAGGCCAGAGGCAGCCTTTGTAATTTTGTGAGATCCTATCTCAAAACACAAAGTAAAAAAAAAGGGGGAGGGGGCTGGGTGTACAGTTCAGAGGTTAAGCACTTGCTAAAAGCATGTGTGAGAACCTGGGCTCAACTCTCTAGTACCTGAAAAAAAAGAAAAAAGAAAAAGTAAAAACTTAACCTATACCTTAAGGGAGGAGTAGAGCAGTAACAATAAAAAATAAATAAATAAATAAATAAAAACGAAACCTTAATGTTTGCTGTCAGCTTTTTCAGCCTCGGAGACAGGAGTGCATATCTGAAGGTAGGGTGGGATAAGATAGTACCCTGGAAATGATCACTAAAGCAAGAGAAGAGAGAAACAGGCAGCATATGGGAATCAAAGCTTATTATCATGACAAAGAAGTGGTAACTCCTTTAAAAAGTGAAGAGAACAAGTGATTAGTGTGAAGACAAACGTAAAATCACTGAGGACAGGGACAAACCAAATCAACCCAAAGGCCCCAGAATGTATGTGTAAGAGGCTGCTGAGAACTTAGCTTTCCTGTTGTTGTTGTTGTTGTTGTTGTTGTTGTTGTTGTTGTTAGATGCCGTCAAGTCGAGAGTCGAGTCCAACTCATAGTGACCCTACACACAGCAGATTGAAACACTCCCTGATTCTATGCCAGGCACATGATCTTATTTATGTTTAAGCCCATTGTTGCAGACACCGTGTCAATCCATTTGGTGGAGGGTTTTCCTTTTTTTCAATGACCTGCCACGCTCCCAAACATGATGTCTTTCTCCAGGGATTGGTCTCTCCTGACTACCTGTCCAAAATATGTAAGACACAGTCTTGCCATTCTTGCTTCCAAAGAGCCCTCTGGTTGTACATCTAGGACAGATCTGTTGGTTCTTTTGACAGTCCGTGGTATATTCAATAGATGTCTCCAGCATCATAATTTAAAAGCATCAATTCTTTTACTGTCTCCCTTGTTCAATGTCCAGCTTTCACAACCATATGATGCAACTGAAAATACCATGGCATGATCAGGTGCACCTTCATCTTCAATGTGACGTCTTTGCTTTTCAGTACTCTAAAGAGATTTTTTGCCACAGTTTTTCCTAGGGCAATGTGTCTTTTCATTTCTTGACTGCTGCTTCCACAGGTGTTGATTATAGAGCCAAGCAAAGCAAAATCTTGGACAACCTCAATCTTTTCTCCATTTATTGTGAAGTTGTGTGCTGACCCAGTCATAAGGATTTTAGTTACGTTGATGTTTAGTCACAACTCATACTGAAGGCTGTGATCTTTGATCTTCATCAGTAAATGTTTTAAATCCCCTTCACTTTCAGCAAGCAGAGTTGTGTCATCTGCATAACACAGGTTGCTAATGAGTCTTCCTCCAAACCTGATGCTGCGTTCTTCCTCATAAAGTCTAGCTTCTCGGATTATTTGCTCAGCATAGAAATTGAAGAGGTATGGTGAAAGTATATAGCCCTGATGCACAGCTTTCTCAATTTTAAACTAGGCAGTGTTTCCTTGTTCTATTGGAACAACTATCTCCTGCTTCACTTACAGATCCCTCATGAGTACAATTAGGTGCTCTTTTATTCCCATTTTCCGAAGTGTTATCCATAATTTGTTATGATCCACACAGTCAAATGCCTTTGTGTAGGCAATAAAACATAGATAGACATATTTCTGATAGTCTCTGCTTTCAGCTAATATCCACCTGACATCAGCAATGATATCCCTGGTTCCCCACCCTCTTCTGAATCCAGCTTGATTTTCCAGTAGTTCCCTGTCCATATACTGCTGCAGTCACTTTTGAATGATCTTTAGTAAAATTTTGCTTGTATGTGATATTAATGATATTGTTGATAATTTCCACATTCAGTGTTTCCAGCCACTTTCCTGCATCAGTACACAGAGTTTGCAGACCACAGAGGGCCTCAGTTGCATGGTTATGGATTTTGTATGGTAATTTGTAGAAGGACGGGGTCACAATTTTGTAATTAAATGTCTTCTTTCAAGTATGTGGCTACTGAATTTACAGCCATATGAAACTGAATTAAAGGGGTACCTCATAACCATTTACTAATAAAAGGAGATAAAAAATAACATGCTTGGAAAACAGAAAAAAGAATTATGATAAGATTTCTAACACATGCCTACACACCCATGAACTAGGCTTTCATGGACTCTGAATCATTTATATCACTGTCTTCTACCTTCACGTCTTGTTCCACCTGAAGGTCTTCAGGGGCAATAGCGTGCTTAGCGTTATCATCCTCCACAACAATGCTTTCTTCTGGAATGCCTCCTGAAGGGCCTGGCTAAAGCTGTTTTATAGTTAACTTCCTGTTTGTGTAAGTTGAAAGTGTATACTCTAAAATAATGATGAAAATTATAATATGGTAAATCTATGACAGTACCAGTCATTTACTAAGCATTACAGCTGTACATAATTGTATGAGCTATACTTTTTATATGACTGGAAGTACAGTAGGTTTGTTTACACTGGGATCATCACAAACACATGAGGTATGCATTGTGCTGTGAAAGCTGCTGTGTATGATAGGAATTTTTTAACTCCATTATAATCTTATGGGACAATAGTGGCATATATGGTTCATCATTGACCAAAATGTCACTACACAGTGTGTAATTGCACCTGGCTCATGATTCTGTATTTTGGCTTGACAGTTCTAGTCCAGGCACATTTTACTAATCATTGATGGACTTAGGTATCAACACTTAGCTGAGAGGTTCTTTTGTCACTGCACAATTTAAGTCTGACAATTAGCAATTGTTGGCTGCAGCCAGAAGAGTAACTGAGCCATGTGTGTCTTAGGATCCAGGAGGCTATATTGTACATGGGGTTTCAAGTGCAACAAGAGAGGACCAAAAGAATGACTGAAGTGTCTGTTTATATTGGAACTGCTGATTCCCCATTGGCATAGAAGCAGCTCCATCAACTCTCCCAATTTGAGAGGCAGAAAAACAGATCCCATTTCTTAATGTGAGGATCTGCAATGTCATGCTACAAAATCATGCTTGAAAGGAAGATAGTGATTTGAGGTCAACTTTATGATTTATCACATGTGGATTTTTCTTTGCAAGTTAATTTAAAATTCTTTTCTTTCAATCATTGATTTAAGCCTAGATAAGTTGATTTTATGATTATTATATTTGTGTACTTTTACCCTGAAGCTTACATAAAAATTGGGGGAAATCAAGCTCCCAAAAAGAACAACTTCTGCAAAGTTGAGGATCATGGTGACTAATTTTATAATTGCTCACATATTATATCACTGTAGGATGCTGTGTGCATGCTGAGTTTTAGTGATAATAGGTAAAGGTGCTTTCTGAAAATAATTACCACTTACTCTGATGAATGATATATCAGCCTAATTTACAGGAATAACCAAGTGAGGATGTGGATTTCAGAAAAAGTTTGTCTGGTTCAGATGTAGCATAATTTCCTTTTGTGATTCCAGTATAGTCTGCTGAACATGTTGGGGAAAAAAGTAAAGAGTAAAAAATATACTATGGACTGAGAGTTGAGGGGTGGAAGGTGAGAGGAATCACTGTGGACTTCCAAGGACAAAATGCTGGACAAGGGCTATCAAGTGATCAAAGTGATCAAAAAGACAAAATCAAAAAGAAAAACAAAACAAAAAATAAGAAACACCATCTTGAAACTTTTGCCTACCTGGTGGGCAAATCTTTCTTTTTATAATCAGATTTTTGTAAAAGACTGCCTAAGCATTTATATGTGGCAACCCACTCCCAAGGCAATCCCGAAACAATCTGCCATTGAAAACCCTATGAGGGTCACTATGAGTCGGACACAACTTGACGGCACCTAACAACAACAACAAGCATTTATATATTGTCCTTAATCATGTTAAGTCTTATAAGAATGCAATTTACTTGAATAAGATCTCCTAAATCTATGCTTTCTACACTCATTTGAACCCTGCCTACCTGACTATATCACCCCAATCATTTAATCTTAGACCTTAGATACATGTGCATTCCAAGTGGCTTACATGCTTACCTAAATTGGAAACTTCAAGGCAAATAATTTTTCCTTCCACCAAAAGACTCAATGGATTCTGTCTCATATGTGGAAGCTAAAAAATAAGTCAAATTGAAAATAGAATAGTGATTAGTAGAGACTGGGAAGGGTGTGTGTGTAGTGGGAGGAGAATGGAAAAAGGTGGTTGAATTTAATCAGTGTTGTATGTATATATGTAAATATCACACTAAGGACTATTAACATGTACAATTAAAAGTGTTAATAAAAAGTAAAAAAGGTGCATTGAGTCATAATATATTTCTCATTAATATTAAAAATTCCTGAAAAGACACATGCCATCCTTTATCCTCAAAGATGTTTCTGCCTATGGGGAATTGATAAGAGAAAAATGTGTCCTATAATTGTTTTTCAAAAAAAGATGATGAATTTATATAGAGCTCTTTATGCTTTCTTATCTGGAGATTTGCAAACTAGGGAGATTGTCCTATTTTTAAGAGAAAAAATTTTAAATCTTTTATCAGAATCATTACAAAAACTTAAACTGGTACTAACTTGAACATACTAAGATGAAATTAATTTATTCACCAAGGGATTTATACAATGACTCCTTTATTCACAACTCTATTCAAAGTCAGGTGATTGATCACTGTGGCAATGAAACTGACCAAAGCAAACTTATTGGGGGAAATATTTGCTGAGGGTTCACAGTTAGAGGATCACAGTTCATAATGGTGGTGGGGCAGGCATGGCTGTGGCAGGCAACAGGACCTGTGGTAGACAACCTCACAACATGTTGTTTTTGTCATTAGGTGCCATCGAGTCATATCCAACTCATGGCAACCCTCATAGGGTTTTCAATGGCTGATTTTTTTTTCTGGATTGCCTTGGGAGTGGGTTGCCACATCCTTTTTCCATTTTTGTGGTGCTGGGAATCCAACCTGGGACCTCAGAGACTTCAGAGCAGTGCTCTACCAACTGAGCTAAATCCCAGCCCCTACCTCATAGCACAGCAGATCAGAAACAGAGAGCAGAGAGAATGATGGGAATTGGAGGTCCAGGGTAAAAATCTCCAAAGGCCCTCCCGTAAAGACCACTTCTGCAAAGCTTGATCCTGCTGCCCAAGGTTCCTAAACCTCCCAGGATAGTGCCACCAGAGGGAGAGCAATTGTTTAAACACATGACCTTTAGGGGACATTTTAGATTCAAACCATGAGCAAACCCTAGCATCCAATCTATATGATCTCAGAAGCTAAGCAGGGTCAGTCTGGTTAGTCCTTCAATGGGAGACCACCTGGGAATCCTAGGTGCTGCAGGCTAGGGAGAAGGAGCTGGCAGCTCACTCCTGAAACAATTCACCATTGAAAACCCTATGAGTAGCAGAAAGTCACTGACATAGTGCAGGGCATGGCATAGTGTTGGGGAGTGTTTCATTTTGTTGTACTCAAGGTTGTTATGAGTCTGACCCAACTTGATAGCACCTAACAACCACAATAATTCTCAAAAAAGTCATGTAGTAGAGGTTATAAGCATCAAAATGAGTAATTATGTACTGAGAGTAATAATGGAGAGATGTGTAAATTATAGAATGATATGAGGAATAGAAGGTATATAACCCAGAAGAAAGAGCAGCAAGGTCCTAAGGAAGGTTTTTACAAAAACTGAAAGTGCATGAGTTGAGCTGTGGAGCATGAGAGTGGATTAGCTCGTGACTCAGGTATGCAGATGGGAATAGATACAAAGAGAGTTAATTATGAGCAATTGGATGCTATTAACATGAGATAAAAATGGGGAGGGGTATGCAAAAACCCTATCTTAGAGAACCCTATATGCTGCTTTAAGGAGCTTAACCCACACATGATAGATGAAGTCATCAGTTGGTTCAGAGAAAAAGTGGCATGTATTGATTTTAATTTTCAATCGAATGCAGTCAATTATGAGGAAGCAAACTAAAGGCAAGGAGAACTTAGGTGGGTAAGTTTGAAGCCAATCCATAGAATAATTGATAAAAACACATAACCTTTACTATTGGTGTGCACACAGATATAACCCAAATCTAGAATAGCGATTCCTGTTTTTGAGATTTAATTTAAGAAAGTATATCGGAATGGCAAAAGAAAAATAACCAACAGTGACAACAACAATAACAACAACAAAAAACCCATTGAATTTGGACACTCAATGGCTAAGCTTGTGATTTCCTATTTATGACTTTGGGATGATAAAACCCACTTTAATTAATTTATAAGGATTTAAGAAGCCATGGCATAGACAGCACATAGCCAGTAGTCGTCAGACTGTATAACTGGAAGACAAAGCAGAGTCAGGGACAGTAGCCCATTTATTAGACTTATACACATTGGAATTCCATGTAAAATGGTACCCACTAGACCGTCGTGTATAATGTTTGTTGAACAAATGTTTATCTATTGAAACAAAGAAGGTAAAAAAAAAAAGAAGAGAAGAAAAAATGAAGGGAAGGAAGGGGGAGGAATGGAAAGAAAGGAGGAAGAGAAGAAAAGAGAAAGGAAGAAGAGAGGGAGGGAGAGAACAAAAGTAAAATAAACTAAAAATCCAAAGCTTCAGCATTAGATTCTCTGTTCAGTTTTTGTTGTTTTTAGGTGCCCTCAATTTGGGTCCAACTCATAGCGACCCTAATAGGGTTTTCAATGGCTGATTGTTTCAGGATTGCTTTGGGAGTGGATTGCCACATCCTTCTGTTTTAGCGGTGCTGGAGATCAGACCTGGGTCCTCAGAGAGTGGGGAGCAGTGCTCTACCAATTAAGCTAAATCCCAACCTTCTCTGTTCAATAGTTATAATTAAACACAATTGGGTTTCTTAAATTTAGATTAATTGTTCTTATTCCTTTCTAGGGGACATTTAACAGTGACTAGGGGACATTTTTTTGCCTGCAGGCATACCACTGTTGCGGCCAATCCTGTTAGATCTCAGAAGCTAAGCAGGGCTGGACCTGATTAGTACTTGGCTGAGAGACCACCTGGGAACACCAGGTGCTATAGGCTTGGGAGAAGGACCTGACAACCCACTCTCAAAAAACAATCAGTCACTGAAAACCCTATAAACAACAGAAGCACTGACAATAGTGTTTCGCCTGTTGTACATAGTGTTGCTATGTGCTGGATACCAACTAGAGGGCACCTAACAACAACAACAATGGGATATTTTTAACTCTCAACCCTTGGGGGAACTTAATAACATCTAACAGCTGGGGATGCTGCTAAGCACCCAACTATCCATAGGACAAACTCTCTCAAACAAGAATTATCTAACCTGAGATAATAATGGCTGGGTTGAAAAAACATCATTTGCATTGATAATCATTTTTGAGTGGGACAGCATTTTTAAAAACATCTGTTTGTCTTACCATATAGCAACTAAAAAAACAAAGGCCAAAATAATAAATTCTAAAAGTACTTATAAGAAAATGTTTTGCTTAAAAATCACATTTTGTCAAAATGAAAATTTATTTTATAGTTTTTAAATCACATAATTTTTGGACATCACGCTACATGATTTTGAATTTTCTAATCAGATTAGCCACATGTTTAACTGTGTCTCTTTCTGTTTGAAAGGAGAAAAAATTGAAAAGAAAAATAAGGAGATAAATCCCAAGTCTGCTTTTCCTGTGAAACTATATACTTCGGAGAACCCAGCCCACCAACAGTGCACCTAACAACTTCCTTCATTATAAATAAACTTCAGGGACAGTAAGAGAGAGGTGGGAAGAAGAAGAATTACAAGGTTGACAGTTTTATTGTTCATTATAGATTGAAACAAGAGTATAGAAAGATTATCACAGGGTAAGATTGCTTTGATGATGCTATGAAAAACATCATTTTTAAGGGTAGAAAATAAGTGGGAAAGTTGTAAAGTTTAAAAAATGTCAGGCCATTACTCAAAAAATATAGCCACTCTGAGTTAGATATAAAGCAGGAAAATGACCTGAAGGAAGCAAAAATGCCACCATTAGATAGCCTCCAATAGCAACGAATATAGGTAAAATAGATGGCATTCTGAATAAATAATGGATTAAAAATACTGCTTAGGAAGGTTGATGATATAAGTGTTATGACAACCTATTAAATAATTTATAGCCATGGAAATATGTTGGAAATACAATTAAATGCATTTTTAAAAATTCACTCTGTGAAGTCTCCCACTACACTTTTAATTTTTTTGCCTATGAATGTAGAAGGTTGGGATTAGCCTTTTTATTTCTTTTTTAAATTTTTGATTGTATTGCATTGCTCAGTTTCTACACCTGTCCTTGCAAATAGTGAGCAATGGAGTAGATCAGGACATCATGTTGTTTGAACTGGATTAACTTGTACCATACAGTTGTCTCTTAGTTATTTTTAATTTCCTCGGATAGAGTTTTCATTTTTTTCATCCCCCATAGGTTCAGTAGTCAGGAACATGTCGGTTGTTGTTAGGGGCTGTTGAGTCAGGTCCAACTGATAGTGACCCTCTGCACAACAGAGTAAAACCCTATCCAACACTGTGCCATGCCCACCACTATGTCAGTGCTTCTCCGCTATTCATAGCGTTTTCAATGGCTGATGATTTTAGGATTGCTTCAGGAGTGGCCTGCCACATCCTTCTGCCATTTTTTTTTACAGTGCTGGAGATCAGACTCAGGGTCTCAGAGAGTACAGAGTAAGTACTCTACCAACTGAGCTAAACCTCTGCCCAAGTACAGGTTAGTGGTTCTTAAAATTGCATTTTTTTCTAGGTCAAATCACCATTTCTACCTTTCTCTTATGGATCTAACACCTTCCTCTCTTATTTCCTCTCAGCAAATACCTTCAGCAAATGCGTTCTGAACATCCACGAGTTTACAAGTAATCCTTGATTTCTAGAGTTCTGAGTCAGACACAAAATATGTAAAAAGGGATGAATGAGGACACTAAGGTCTTGAGAATGTAGTTCAATCTGGTCTATATGTTAAGTGTTGATGTGCTCAAAACTTGCCAATAAAACAAGTAAGATAAAGATGTTCTAGTGCAAGGACATCTAAAGGGCCAATTGTCCTGGAAGGAGCTGCCCCATTGGTATGATGAAGAAAGTAACCAGACATGATGGACAAGGGAAAGAATAGGAGATAAATGGTAATGCCAATTTCAGCAGTATATTTTGTATACTGCCTTGCAAAGGGCCTCCCAAATCACAGACATGTAATAAAGATTTATTGAATAAATGACCAAGCTGTAACTCAGAAGTTCTAGTCTCTTTACATGGATTGAGAAACTTTTATGTTTTCTTGAAAAGAACCAGATAGTAAATATTTCTGACTTGTGGGTATGTTAGTTTTTCATCACTGTGAAAAATACCTAAGAGAAGTATTTTAAAAGGAGGAAGACTTATTTTGGGTCACAAATTCAGTTTAGTCCATGGTCAGCTGGCTCCATTGCCATGGACATGTGACAGAGAAGGCTGCTCAATTCAAGGGAGCTAGAAAGCAGAGAGAGACAGATCCTGGGGTACTATATGCCCTTCAAAGGCATGACCCCAGGGACCTGTTTCCTCCAACTAGGCCCCATGTCCTAGTTCCCACCACCACCCAATAATACTATCAAATTATGAATCTACCAAAGGATCAATCCATTGGTTATATCAGAGCACTCATGATCCAATCACCTGCCAATAATGACACCAGCAAGGACTAACCTTTCAACATATGAGCCCTTTGGGAACATACTTCATATTCCAGCCCCGACTCTCAGCCATATCATCTCTGTCCACAATCATTAAACTTTGCTTTTTCAGGGTGAACAGAGCTGGCAAACACCATTGCTGTCCACAAAAAGCTCATTATAAAACTTCTATGAACTACTACTGTCCCATCTACCCACTTTGTAGTATCCTTTCCTTCATACTCTTATTTTATAGTTGGTGAGCTGCCCATAAACCTATTCAGCCTTTCTTTTCCTCTCTGAACTAGGTCCTCAGTAAGTGTGAGAGAGGACCTCTTTTGTATACATTAGATTTATCTACTCAATATATACTCAATATCTTCAATTTATGTCTAACAGATTATCATACTAAGCTGAACTTCTCATTTCCTCTCATACCCATTCCTCACCAAAAATATTTCCCTCATTCTAATTTATAACAAGTCCATCCTTCGGATAAGATGTGGAGTCATATCATCCTTAAATTTAACCTTTCTCCAACATCTCATATCTAATCTATCATTATCTTTTAAGTGTAACTCAAAAGAAATCCATACTCTAACCACTATCTACCACATATATTGCTTCTCTTTTGGCACATCATTATTTACTCTCACTTAGAAAACTGCAAATGCTGCCAATGTAGACTACGTGCCTCTGCCCTTCCTCTCTCCTGCCACAGTCTAATCTCAGCAGAGCAATTAAGTTGATCCTTTTAAAAACAAACTAAAATCTTCCAATGATTTTTTTCTTCTTGTTACTCAGAGTAAAATCCAAAGCTATGATGGTATACTGCAGGCTTTTTATGATGTGGCCCCATTAATCACCTGACCATGTTTCTTATTAAACTCTTACTTGCCAAGCCTATTCCTATCATATTTGATTTTCATACTCTTCCCAAACTATACCATCACATTTTACATTCAAAATCTTTGTACATACCATTTACCTTGCCTCAAATTATACACACATACACCAGCAAGACTTACCTCATTATTTCAGGCATTTCCTCAAATGATATTTTCTAATTGAGACCTTGCCTTATCATGCTATTTAAAATTATAACCTAGGATCTGGGATTGTGCATAAGAACACAATGAATGCTCAGTTATATTCACCTAATAAAGAAAAGAATACATGCATGAATTAGAGGAACCTATGGAATTGAAGAGAACACTATATTGGTCATAATAATCCTTTCCCTAATATGGCCTTTCTCTCCAATTTTTCTAAAACTTCAAATTAGAAAAATTAGTTAATCTCTAAAATGTTTCAAAAGAAACCAATAATAAAACACACATAGACCTGTGTTACTACTTCAGCTATTCTAAGGAAGTCACTGTTGACTACAGAGCTCACTATTAAATCAAATTCCTGGACATTTTATTTATATTTAATACCAGTTTTCTAATACCACCCTGGCATCTAGCCCAGTCTGATCTCAGAAGTTCAGTAGGGTCGAGCCTAGTTAGTCCTTGGATGGGAGACCACCTGGGAATACAGAGTGTTGTAGGCTTAGGAGAAGGACCCCTGCTCACTCATGAAACAATGAGCAGCTAAAAACCCTATGTGTAGCAGAGAAGCACTGATAGAGTACCAGGCATGGCACAGTGTCAGGTAGTGTTTTGTTCTGTTGTACATAGGGTTGCTATGAGTCAGACCCAGCTCAACACTACCTATCAACAACAATTATAGAACTGTAGAATCACAGAGGTGCAAAGTAATACTTTGTAATTAACAACACATTCAAATATAGCACTGAATTTTATAAGTCTCTGTGTATTGAATATGCAACATTTTGAATCCAATGGTGCTACGAAGCTGGTTTCCCTTTTGAAGTCATTGCCCATGGGTGAAAAAAGAAGTGGCATTTGCCTGATAATGAGACAATGGAAGAATAAGATAGGAAATACATCTTGGACTGCACAGATAATTGTTTCCCTTAATTTGAGAAATTTTCATTTCTGATGACCTCTCATTTTTGCTCCTTCTCTTGTATTAGGATTTGAGAAGACATAGGTTTGAGGTTTAATAATATTCTATTGGCAACTTTAAACACAATTATTTTCAGAGATCCTCTCCATGTGTAACTATGGTGTCTATATATTTTCCAGACATAGTTTCATTAATCTGAAATGTTCTACTTTACCCAGTAATTGAGTGGATTTTTGACAAGGGCCAAGGAGACCTGTGTTGAAATTTTGGCTCTACCAGTAAGATCTGTGTTCCTAAGCAAACTATTTTTCTCCTTTCAACCTCAGTAGTCTCATTTGCACAATGCATAATATTATGTCTTCATGAGAATTAAATAAATCTTATGCCATATCTCCTACCTCTTAGCTTTTAAAAATATTTGCTGTTTTCATCTTCTCCTCATCTTTACAAAGAAAAGTGAGAAATTAAGAGCTAAAATCCAGAAGTTAGCATTGGTTAAAATAGGAAGCAATAGTACAGACTGACATATCCTATTCTCACTTAATGTCTACACCAGCTTGATTTTTTCCCACTGTTTTAACATTGAGGAGAAATCCCAGAGTGAGAGGTTTATATTCCCATCACATTAGTTTTCTAAGTCAAAGCTTATTTATTATTTTACTATATTTTATATTTCTTTTTTAACTTTTCCATAACACATAGCATTAATAATCAAAACATCAAAGTAATTTCTCTTCATAGTTTAATAAAAGCTCATATATATGGAATTCTTTAATATTTATCCATTATATTAATTCTTTGATTATTGTATCCCTGAAGAGTAAATGTTATTATTATTCTCATATATATTTTAGGCTATAATGCACAAAAACTTTATGACATATGGTAAATCCAAGTTATGCAGTAACTGAAGCTTGAATCAAAGTATTTTGTTTCTAAAATAATATCTCATTTTTATTGTACTATCATATCCTTCTATAACCTTAATTATCTCTTATTACTACCAATAAACAGTAGTCAAAGTTGGGAATTCTGTGTATTGTGTACATGATTCCTCCAGACTGGATATGGACTGGATCTGAGGATTGCTACATTGATACAAAACATCTGTCTTGTCTGAGAGTGAAAGGTGAGGGGCTTGGCCCTGAAACCATGGCTATAGAATGGGCAGAGTTATACAAGTTAGTTAGGCTTGTTGTATCAACTTTCCTTTCAGGAGGGAGTGAATGGAGATTCAGAAGACTCACAACTGAGGGATTATCTGTCTATCTGTCTCTCTCTCTCTCTCTCTCTCTCTCTCTCTCTCTATCTATCTACCTGTCTGTCTATCTATCTACATACTTACCTATCTATCTATGGTAAACAATTAGTGAGAGAGAGGGAAACAGATCACAGCAGAGAGTAGAGGAAAGTAGAAAAGGGAACACTCATTTGTGGGCCATCTGCCCAAAGCACTGCCAGGGAGATCATGCCACTCTTGTGAGGAAATCCACTTGGGCAGGAGCGAGGACTGCTCCTGTAAGGATCCCCACTTGGGAGGGAAAAAGGCCAGATCCTATAAGGAGTCCACTTGGGAGGGAGTTAATGGTGGTATAGCTTTGAGACATCTTGGTGAGACCTTCTTGGGGGAGAGAATTTCTCCTCTTGTTGTAGCTGTAAAGACTCTCCACCAGTGGCCCACATCCCCTGTATAAAACCACTAGTAAGCCAGGCATGGTGGCGCACACCTATAATCCCAGTGATTTGGGAGGCATAGCAAGTTCAAGACCAGAGAGTGTCTGCATAATTTAGTGAGACCCTGTCTCAAAAAGTAAAAAAAGTAGACTGGGGATGCAGCTCAGTGGTACAGCACATGCAAAGCATGCAAGTGCGAGGTCCTGGGTTTAATCCTTAGTAATGCAAAATAATAGTAGTAGTAGTAGTAGTAGTAATAATAATAATAATAATAATAATAATAATAATAATAATAAATAAGCTTATGGTTCACAAAGTTTAATGTGATGTGTCCTTAGGTCTTTCTACATTTCTTTTGGCTTTCATACAACCCATGGCACTGGAGGCCTGCAGCCATACCAATGTGATGACAGATCCCATCATATCTTGGAAGCTAAGCAGAGTTGGGCCTGGTTTGTACTTGGATGGGAGACCAGCTGGGAACACTAGGTGCTGTAGGCTTGGGAGAAGAAACCCGGTAACCCACCCCTGAAAAACAATTAGCCATTGAAAACCCTATGAATAGCATAGAAGCACTAACAATACTATTTTATTTGTATGCAGGGTCGCTATGAGTCAGATACTGACTTGATGGCTCCTAACTACAACAATTACACTGGAACAGGGACAGACAGAACCAGAGATGATTTAGAATGGAGCATCCAATGGAGATGTGGGGAACCCAGACTCCTGTGAAGTAATTCCTAATGGAGAGTGGACTTTGGCATAGCTTCCTGGATCACGAGTGAAACCCAAATCTCTGCCTGTGAGAATATAATGTAGAAGATGGAATGAGTTGCAAATGGCCAACCATGCTCAGAATAAAAACCCCCAATAAACTCATGGTTCACAGTGTTTAACATGAGCCATCCTTTGGTCTGCCTACATTCCCTTCAGCTTTCATATTACATATGCAAGATATGGCTGAAGGCAGAGCCAATGAACTCTGCTTAATGTCTTTTCTAAATTAAATAAATAGCTACAGAAAGTCTCTACTTGTGTGTTTTAGAAATATTAATTCTGATTTCATGTAAGTACAAGATTATAAAATGCTACAACATAAATAATCCTTAGAGAATATCTGGACTAATATCTTGATTTTACAGATGAAGAAGTTGATGCCCGGAAACACTTACTTTCTTGAGCAGTATAGCCCAGCCACTTAGTGGCAGAAGCACAATAAATGTATGTGTTTATTTACTCCTAGTTAAGTATTTCCTCCATTACAGTCCACTGGTGTCCGTGAATTTAGTCAACATTTGTTGAACAATAAAGTTCCAGTGAAGCTGCACAGTATGAGGAAGAGATTTGTCTCTATCACTTAACTATCTGCATGAAATCCGGTGAGTTTCCTACAAGCCATTTTATGCACAGTAGGAAAGGCATTTTAATTTGGGACCTTTGCATATCAGACCCCAAAACAAGAGTTTGTGTACGTTTAGATACTTGGGATGGTGATCCCAGAAGCATAAACAGGGAGGGAGAACCTGAAAACAGAGTGGGAAGAAAGACCTTAAGCAAAGTATTAGTACACAGCTTACCACTGTGAGTAGCTAGGTCTCCACACTGAGGCTAATCTGAGAAGCCATATGGAACATAGCTTAGCATTGTCCCACAGAGAGGAAAAGAAGCTGCAGGATTTACACAGCAATTCTCATGGCTTATTGTGTTAGTGTTTTTCTTGGCTGTTTTGACCTTGGCACTTCAGGCCTTCCCCATGTGCTGACTGAGCATATCCCGGAAACCAAGGGAAACCCTCAGGCATAAAAATGCAGGTACTTAATGTTAAAATCTATGTGCATAGAAACTGTCCAACAAATTTATAGAAGACTGGAGCATTGGCTCCTCTGTGTGGTTAGGGTTGGGCATGGATAATATTATCTTTAATAAGATATGTCTATATTCTTAGAACAACTTGTACTTATCCTAGCATAACTTATATCAGATTTTGTTGTAATGGCTTTTTAGGATCCACATTTTCCATAAGACTTGAACCTATCCTGACCACTTCTGCATTATTCACTAATGTGTTAGTTAGCATTCCATTGCTGTGACAAAATACCTGGGAGAAATCAACATAAAAGAGAAAAGGTTCATTTTGGCTCACCATGACAGAGGTTTCAGGGGGGTCCCTTGGCTCCCTTGCTGCAAGTCTGAGGCAAGGCTGGACATCATGGCAGTAAGCAGACAGTGGATCAGAGGTGTTCACCTCATATGGACTAGGAGGCAGAGAGCAAGAGAGGATGGGTCCAGGGATAAAAGATGTCCCTCAAGATATTCACTTTCTTCAACTAGGACCCACTTCCTTCTAGCCTATTCAGCTATGAACTCATCACCGTATTAATCCATTAATAAGTTTAGTGCCCTCCTGATCTAATCACCTAAGAATAGTGCCACCCACTGGGGACCTAGCCTTCAACAAAGGTGAATATTTTTGTTTGGTTTGGTTTGGTATTTCTGTTTGTGTTTCTGCATTACTAGGGGATCGAACCTTGGGTCTCACACAAGCTAGGCAAGTGTTCTACTACCGAGTTGCACCCCAGTATATTTTACTTCAAAACAATATCTTGCTAAATTGTTACAAGCTGCCTCTGGCTTTGAACTCACAATCCTCTTGCCTCAGCATCCCAAGTAGCTAGGGTTACAGGTTCACCCAACACATACAGGAACAGGGACAGACAAAACCAAAGATGAATTGGAAGAGGGCACCAACAGAGGTGAGGAGAACACAGGCTTCTGTGAAGTGATCCATATTGAGGAGTGGACCTTGGCATAGTTTAGTGAATCATGAGTGAAACCAAAATCCATGCCTAGGAGAAAATGTTCTATAGGATGGTATGGATCTCAAACGGCCTCAAACCTGTAATACTCCTGTCTCTGCCTCCCGAGTCACTGGGATTACAAGTGTACACCACCATGCCCTCCTTCAGTTAGTTGTTGGATATGTTGGAAGGTGCTAATCAAAGCTGCTGTTTTTGCATAAGGTTGCTAATTACTTCAACAACCTTTGTTCAAGGACAGGAGTAGTGATGCATGCCTGTAATCCCAGTGACCTGGGAGGCAGAGGCAGGACAATCACAAGTTTGAGGCCAGAGACAGCCTGCATTACTTAGCAAGACCTTTTCTCAAGAAAAAAAAATTTAAAAATGGGCTTGGAGTATAGTTTAGTGGTAGAGTGCTTGCAATGCATGTGTGAGGCCTAGGTTCAACCTCAGTACCATTAAAAAAAAATGATGAAAGACTAACCTCTTACTGAATTTCCTTTGCACATTTTTCCTTGCCTTTTCTTTCTTTCTTTCTTTTTTCTTTTTTCTTTTTTGGAATCAGTTTTTTTGAATGTGAGTCTATGTGTAGATTCTCCTCTCTGCTTCATTAATATTCTTCATCACCAACACTGCAGAATCTCCACATTTTGAGGGGAGCTTTCACCTCTTTGGTTCCCTGTTCTCTAAATTCTAGCACTTTCATCTTCCTTAACACAACAGCATCCCCTCAGCTCTGGAGTTCTCTCGATTCTGACTAGATTTCTACTGCCTGCAATGAAGCCTGGAAATCCTCTCAAGGCATTAAAGTGGGCCAGTTATTAGGCTCATCTCACTTGTTTCCCATGCTTCAGAGATCACCATCCTTGCAGTGTCTTCAAAACTGTTGTTTCTTATGATTTTTCAGGATATTTACTTGTTTCAAGTAGCAAAGAAAGCCTATTGCCTGTTATTTCATCTTAGCCAGAAACTAAATGTGCCATCTGGAGCCTCAATTTCTAGAAGTAGTGAATGTATTTTTAAAATCATTCCAAACTGTATAAGATGATTGAAATGTATTCATTATTTAACATGAACATACATCTAAAAATATCACATAAGGCTATAGAAAATCAGAAGAATAAAATAATAAAAGTAAAATAATTTTTATATACCTTAGCTGTTATGTTTACTAGCTTAGGGCATTATCTTGCTGCCATTTGAGCTATTGGAAGCAAACACAATCTTTAGTGTGTATAAACGTCAAGCTGGTATGTGTTGATTGCATTAACAATTTAATTATATTGGCAGTTGATCAGTTGGTTGGTTTTTATGAAATGTATTGTGCAATTATCCCTAAACGCTGGCATGGTGATGTGCTGGTACATCTCACTCTCACTTAACTACTTGGATGGGCAGCATGATGTTTCTTTGGTTACAGAATTGTTATTGAATTGTATTTCTCTCTAGTGGAGTTTGGCGCTATTAAATTGGAGAAGAAATTGGCCAAGAAGGAGGAAAGTTGACTGTTCAAATAGCCTGACTGCCAAGTGACTCTAATCTGAAAGAAAAGCTTCTAAACCAGCACAAAGAATCAGTTTCTCAGCTACATCATTTGGAGCATGACAGAAACATAGATTTCTAACTGAAATAGTAACTACTTGTTAAGTATAACAATTTTTAATGTCTATATCCAAACTTAATGGTTAAAAATATAAACTTGGATGTAAGATGATTACTTTGCTCAAAATGTATATAAGAAAAATATATATCTTTTCCCCACTCAACACCAAGAAAAAAATCCTTAATTCTCTCTACCTTTACTTTTTCCCCTCAATGAATCTCAGTGCTAATAACTATTCAAGCAAAAAATGATTATTTTTTCTCCAAGTATTATATTAAGTGCTAAGAAGACAGACATCAATAATATAATATAGTCCTAGAATTTTAAGAACTTATAAAAATAGTTTATAATATATAAACTTCTTATTCATAATTTTTAATTATTTTCTTCCCCAAGTCAGTTAAAATTAAACAGAAACAAAGCATAGACTAATTTTATGATTTTAGTTCTTTTAAAAGTTTTATAAAAGCCCCTCTCAACTATTTTCTTTGGTTTGGGTATCAATAATTAAATCTGGTTGCATTCCTCAGGATCCATCAGAAGAGTATGATGTGACATCCTCCAAATGATATGAATCAGAAGACATTGGGTTCCATTCAGAGAAGGCGAGAAGGCACACATTAACTAAGTGAGCTTGGGGAAGATTTTTCCCAGAGCCTCAGGTGATACAACTGCACACTGGAGAAGATGGAGATGTTCATGACATACACTTTAAATATGTTTTTTGTTGTTGTTGGGTACCACTGAGTTGGATCTGACTCGTAGTGACCCTAAGTATAGTTGAACAAAGCACTACCCAACACTGTGCCATGTACATGATCTTACATTTAAGTCCAACGTGGCAGTCACTGTGTTTATCCTCATTTTGAGTCATGCCACACCAGCAAAAGGAAGTCCCAGAGCCTTCACTCCATCTCCATCATTAAGGTTGACTCTACTTTGAGGAGGCTCCTCTTCCCCAGTTGTTTGTTGAACGCCTTCAAGCCTTTGGGGACTCATTTTCCAACATTATATTTGACAGTGTGTCTCTGCTATTCATAAGGTTTTAAATAGTTAATTGTTTAGGAAGTGGGATACCAGGTAGTTCTCCCTAGTCTGACTTAGTCTGGAAGCTCAGCTAAAACCTGCAGTCCATGGATGGCCCTGCTGCTTTCTGAAATATCAGTGGTATAGCTTTCAACATCACAGTAACACATAAGCCCCCATAGCATGACAAGCTGACCAACCCATAGGGGTTAAACAACATGGGCAGGAAGAAATAATGTATATGAAAGTTTTTATAAAATGTCAGTGTTTTGAAGAATTAAAAAAGAGTGTGTACTACAGGCATCTTATCGTCCACCTGAAAATCCATGCTCTCTCTTCCCAGTTGTTTCTGGGAGATGGCTGCCCAGTCACAGACTAGATCTCCTTGACTTCTTTGCATACAGATAGGCCCTTTAAATCCTCACCAATGAAAAGGGGGTAATTGGGAAATAGTGTATCCTCTCTGTACTCACTTTTCCTGTCCACTGACTATAAACACTCCTGGGCCATAGGTCATGGTGAAGACATTTCCTGGAAAGAACCAAAGATTCTAAGCTCAGTGTACTTAGCAATTAAGAACCACATTAGATTGTGTAAGAAAGAAGTAAACTGATTTTTAAGAGATGTTGAGGATTATTTGCTACAATAAGAAATCCTTAATTAGAATTGACTGTGGATTTTGGCTTTCAGGCAAAAGGAAACAAGAGGAAACAGTGTTGTCTCCCAGCTAAAACAACCAAAATATTTATACAAGTATATGAAAGAATGGTTTGAAGGTATTGGACATCAATTATTGAAGAAGAGTGATCCCTGGGAGAGAAGGAAAAAAAATGAAATGAACCCTGAGATTGCTCTAGTTTTCCTCCTTGGGAGAATTTCAAGGTGGTTATGGCCAACCCAAGGAGATCACACTGGAGTCTCTGAAATAAGGAAATGAAAGTAAGAGGCTAGGGAAATTAAGTCAACTGGAATTCCTGTGGCAGAGTACCAGAGAGCACAGAGCTGCACAAGAGAACAGCACTGGAGACTTGGTGCGGCCCTTCTTTCCTGAATGCAATGGCACTGAGTTGGATACTGATTGGCATGTGTACGTGAGGAATCAGCCTGAAGTGAGGGATAGCACTATACAAAGGATTAGAGGCAAAGGTAACCAAGGCTCTGAAAGACCTGGCAATACTATCTGCCTCCCCCAACCAAGTTGGAAAAATAAGACTCACAGAGTGCAGAGAAAAATCATATCTCAGTATTGGAGAATAACTACACTAGATCGAACTCTACTCCTAAGGATCTTTGGCCCCAGAAAATCTGAAAACAACATCTGAAAAAGTACCACATTGTTTCTAAATAACTTAACTGCATCTCAGAACACAATTGAAGAATATAGAAATGTGAAAACAGAAACAAAATGGAATAAAAGAAAGAACTAGCGCCAAGAAAGGCAAAAATCACAGTATCTGATATCTAATTTAAAACCTATACCATATTTGCAATGAATGAAGAAGAATATACTCCATGTGGAGGAGAAAAATTAATAAAACAAAATGAACAGAATAGACGTGGTTGTTAGAATTAGCAGATAAGGACATTAAAATGTTATCATACTTCTACCCTTATATGTTCAAAATTTTAGAGTTATAGGAGACATAAAAAAAGATCCAAATTGAATTCTAAAGGTAAAAATTAAAACATACGAGATTTAAAAAATACACTAGATAAGATTGAGGGTAGAGTAGACATAGCAGAAGAAAAAGAACTAGTGAACTTGAAAACATAATAAAAGAAACTAAGCTGGGTGCAGTGGTGCACATCTGTAATTCTAGTGATTTAGGAGGCTGAGGTAGGAAGACAGTAAGTTCAAGGCCAGAGGCAGCCTATATAACTTAGTGAGATCTTGTTTTAAAATAAAAAATAAAAAGAGGGGGGTATAGTTCAGAGAGAGAGAGCACTTGCAAAGTATGAGCCAAGCTCTGGGTTCAGTCCCTCAATACTCAATTAAAAAAAAAAAAGAAAAACAAACAATAACATCTATCCATAATAAACAATACCATTTATCCATAATAAAACATATCCATAATGAAAAAGAGTATGAAAGACAGTAAAGATATTTACAATAAAATGAATAATGTATCAGCAAGTTGTAGTTCAACTTCAAATGGTTTAGTATACTTGAAATTGGAGTCCCTGAGGAGTGGGGGTAGAAAATATATTTCATGAAATAAAGCCCACAAATTTTCCAAATTTTATGAAAATGATTATGTAACAGATATGAGAAACTCAATGATCTTTAAGCATAAAATATAGAAAGAAAAGTGAACCAAGGTACATTATAATCATTTAGCTTAAAAACTGCCAAAAAGCTGAAGTGCAATGCTGAACAGAGTTAAAAATGTCATTTCTACTACAAGTTGACCTATACATTCAAAGAAACAATGAAAAGCAATTAGCTATTGATACACACTGTAATCTGGAAAATCCCAAAATAACTATGGAAAGTGAAAGACGTCATACTTAAAAATCTGTATGTGAGTGTACAAGATATAATCTCTATGATTCCATTTCCATAAAGTTCTAGGAAATGCAAACCAACAGAATGACAAGAAGTAAATCAACAGTTCCTTTAGATGGAGGAGAGGAAATAACAGGACAGTTGAAATTTGAGGGTTATCAGCAGAGTTAACTGTTTTTGTAATTGTAGTGATGTTTTCATGGGAATCTATATATGCCAAATTTCCTGGAACTGTATACTTACATATGGGCTATTGTTTATTGCAACTCAATGCAATGTATCTTTGATGTCTGCTGCTTACAATGCTCACTCTGTACCAACTAAAAAAGTAAATTGTGTTCTTTTTAACCTTCTTCCAATATTTTCTTCTCCAATAAGTACAGTTCCCACCTCTATTTTTTTCATGTCTTTTAGGACTCAATTATACTGCCCTTGTCATAAAAAGTGGAGAGAATGACACACATAAAATGTTGCCTAGGTGCCAAGTGTGTAACATAAGGTCTTCGAGACTTATTCACTATAAGCTGTGTCTATAATTGTTACTGTTCTCTTCTCGGAGGCATTTCCATTTTAGATGAGAACTTGAGAAGGCTTACTTAATATAAAGCAATGCATTACACATGGTAAGATGACAATTGGTATTACATTGTAGTAGAACATGGGTTGATTTGGGGAAAGAGGTCTCCAGGGGTCATTTTCATTGATCAACAAATAACATATTCTTTTCTAAAGTTGGCTTTGAGTCTTAGTAATAACAATGACTTATATTTGTATAGGATGTTAATGATTACAAAGTGCTTTCACATTTATTATTATCTCATTTGGACTTGCAAAGGCCTTTTGAGGTGAATTGGCCCCAGTTTTTGGATAATAAAGTTGACAGTTAAGGCAGGCTGTTCAACCACTTGATTTCTATTCAAAGTCAGAAGTGGAATTTCAGCTGAACTAATTTGAGTGTCAGTTCAACAATCTATCCTTGAAACATAGCGGTACCTAGCTTAAATGAAAAATTCCTTGAAAGCAGAGTATTCTTGCCTCCCTCTCCCCAAATCTTTCCAGAAGCAATCAGTAACTTTGCTTAATTTACAGATTAGAATTGCATGCATTTAAAGAAAACATTAAATTTCAGGCTATGGGAATGGAGATAAGACACAATATAAAATAATAGAATTGTTTATAAGGACAAATACCATCAAATCCTTCCTCTCCATCACTAGGATTCATTTTCTGTTTCTTGTCCTATGGAACAAAAAAGAGATAAGGGTAGTACGAAGCACCATGTATATGACTCAGTAGTGTAGTCATTCCCCCAATAGTCTTGACCTCTTTCTTGTGAGCATGGAATATTTCAAGAATTTGGTGACACAGCCAGTGGTCATGTTCTTCACAAACTTCTTTGAGAATCAAACCTCCATCAGTGTCTTAGTCAGCAAAAAACACAGTTTCTAGGCTAGAGAGTGTGTCTCACATTGTGGAGGTAGAAAAAAATAGTTGCTGAATTGAAGAACCTACCAATATAGCACAGGAGGGGAGATTGGCAAATTGTTACAAACAAAAATAATTGTGAATATTGACTTTATTGCAACAGGTGATTTATAAATTCAATGCAATCTCTGTTAAAATTCCACTGATATTATTCAAAGAAATAGAAAAAAATCTTAAAATTCATATGGAAGCACAAAAGACCTTGAACAGCCAAAGCAGTCCTGATCAAAAAGATCAATGCTGGAGGTATCACAATTCCTGATTTAAGACATATTACAGAGCCATAGTAACAAAAACTTCATGGCACTGGCACAAACACACACACACACACACACACACACACACACACACACACACGAAGAAACAGACAAGTGGAATAGAACAGAGAACCCCAGAAATAAGCCCATACATCCACAGCTATTGGATTCTCAACAAAGGAGCCAAAAACATATGTTGGAGAAAAGACAGATGCTTAAGCAAATGGTGCTAGGAAAACTGGGTACCTACATGTAGAAGGCTGCAACTAGATCCTTATCTCTCACCCTATACAAAACTCAATGCAAAATCAATGAAAGATCTTAATGTAGCACTTAAAAGTTGGAAACTGCTAGAGGAAGACTGGAAAAACACTTCAAGATATAGGAATAGGCAAGAACTTTCTGAAAAGGATTCCAAAGGCCCAGGAAATAACAGCAAGAATTTACAAATGGGATTGCATGAAATTTAAAAACCTCTGAACACCAAAGTAAACAATTAACAAAATGAAGATAGAACCTATAGAATGGGAGAAAATCTTTGCCAGCTATCCATCTGATAGGAGATTAATATCTAGAATATATAAAGAACTCAAAAAATTAAACAACGAAACATCCAAGCAATAAACAGACAAATCAATTAAACAGACAGTTCTCAAAAGAAGTACAAGTGGCCAATGAATGTATGAAAAAAGGTGTTTAACATCTTTAGCCATCAGGGAAATGCAAATCAAAACTATAAAATTTCATCTCACCCCAGCCAGAATGACTAATACCAACAAAACAAATAAGTACAAATGTTGACAAGGATGCAGTGAAAAAGAAACTCTTATGAACTGTTGGAAATGTACATTAATGCAGCCATTACGTAAATCAAAATGAATGTTCCTCAAAAACCTAAAAATAGAGCTATCATAATGTCCAGCTATGCCACCTCACTTCTGGATATATACTGAAAGAAATATCTAAGTCACTCTACAACAGAGATACCTGAGCATCTGTGTTCACTGCAGCACTATTCATAATAGGCAAGTTATGGAATCAGTATAGATATTCATCAACAGATGAATAGCTAAATAAAATATGGTATATATACACAATGGAGTTTTATCAGCCATAAAGAACAAAATGATGTCATTT
>VMDO01026404.1:0-26744 GCA_007922755.1 Pedetes capensis | reverse complement strand
TATCTCTGTTTCTATTTATTCAATTGGCTTTTTTTAAACCCCTAATCGAGGCTTCTTATTGCTCCGGAACAGAAGGTGTGTGTTATCTGTCCGCCATCTTGACTCCGCCTTGGAGATATTAGGCTAAGAAATAAATCAGACAGGTAGGACAAATATTATATGATATAACTAGTCTAACAGAGAAAGAAAGTAGAATGGTGGCTGCTAAGTGCTAGAGAGAGGAAGTAGGAAAAGGAAACTGTTGTTTAGTGAATAAAGAAAGTTCACCGGGGAAGATGAAAAAGTTCCAGGGATGAATTAGGCAGATTATTGATACTGTGGTTTAAATGTTTGTCTCCTCCAAAACTTGTGCTGAAATTTTGTCATTGTCATAATATTAAGAGATGGAACATTGGGGAAGTGATTGGGTTATGAGGACTCCATCATCATAGGTGGGATTGGTGCCATTGTAAAAGGATGAGTTTGACCACTTCTTTATTCTTTCTTGTTCTTTGATCTTCCATTGCGGGATCTCACAGCAAGAAGCCTTCATAGTATGCTGGCCCCAGCGTCTTAGTCTTCTCAGCCTCTAGGACTGTGAGAAACAAACTTGTGTTCATTATAAATTACCCTGCCTCACTATTCTGTTATAGCAGCACTAAATGGACTAAGACAGTATGAATGTACTTACTATCATTTAACTTTACTCTTAAAAATGGTTAAAATGGAATATTTTATCACAGTAAACGTCTACAACAACATCACTTTTGTGTTCAGCTTCAGCCCATATCTCTTTACTTAACTCATCTAAAATTGATATTTCTGAATAGCCTACCTCCCTATTTCCTCCTTTGTTATACTGGAACAACTCCATGTACATAGTTTTATAAAGATATATAAAAGCACTCTGGGTACTTTGAGAATACCTGTAATCTCCATGACTCAAGAGGCTGAGGCAGGACACAGTGTGTGCAATTTAGAAAGATCTTGTCTCGTGACAAAAATTTTAGAAGACAGTGGGGATGTAGTTAAACTGAAGAGCCCTTGCTTATCATGTGCAGGGCCATGTGTTCAATGCCTCCAGTAGTGAAAAAAAGAAGATATGTAGAAGCAATAATTGAAGATACGGGTACTGTTCCCAAATAATTCTTCTCCTATCTGCCTTCTATATGCATGGGGTGATTGAACTTTCAGGACCTTATGTGGCTGATTCAGCCATGTAACTAGCTTTGGTCAATGAATTGAGCAGGAATGGAGTGATACACAGACCTGAGAATTTAACAGCAAGTTTTCAATCCTCTGCAATAGCAATTGGCAAAATTTAAGATGGCTCTACTTTTATTCTCTTTTTGTTCTGAAATTTCTCAATAACATGTTTAGGAGTAGTATTATTTTTCTTACAAGTTTTTATGTAAAGAGTCTGTTTTAGATAGAAAGATGTATGTTTTTCTACAGATATTTAATTTTTCCTGTATTTTATTTTAGTTATTGCTTTTATATTTTCTGTCTTCTTCCAGAATATATATTTGTTGAAAGTTCGGTACCCTGGATTGTTTTTCTATGCCTTTCACATTTGCTCACATATTTCCTGTCTCTTTGTCTTTTTTGTTCTATGTTTATGTTGAGTTTCTTGACTTTATCGTATTGATTTTTTGATAGTATCCTTCAAATCTTGCTGAGAATACTAATTTGATTTTCTTTTCTATGTTTTTCTCATCTAAGAGTTGTTTTGGTTTCCAGAGGAATTATCTCATTTGTTTGTCTTGTCATTTTAATGCTTGTGATTTTCTTTAAATGCCTGAATTATTATAGGTTGTGAATATTTAAAACAAGAAGTATTGAGTTAACCTTTTCAAGGCAGTGGTTTGGACTAGCTCCGCTGCTGGATATGTAGACTTGTTTGTACTGCAACACTTTTCCTTCAATCCACAGAGTAACCTAGGCAGCTGGGCAGGTACATGATGAGGAAGCCAGACTTGATAAGATATTGCCAAAATGAGAAGAAATCATTCAATGGTGCCAGACCCAGTTAAAGCTTCTAATTTTCCCCAATCAATACATTGCATTTCTGTAATGTAGAAGTCATTTTTTATTGTTATTGTTGTAGTTATTATGGTTATCTTGCCTTTTCTTTTCCCCTGAATCAACATTTGGTTTCTTATACAATTGCTATATCCAAAAAATGGGAAAGATCAAAGGTGATTATGAAAGTAATTGGTTCCTTGCTCAGAGACAGGCTTAGTCAGATCTATCACTCTCCAGCCTTCATTTTTGGCTCCCTTTCATAATTCCACTCTCCATACTTACTAATTTTGTTCCTTTGCAGTTTTGCCTAGAAGATCAGCTCCAGCTCCCTCTTTTCCTGTCATCTGTTCCTGTATTAATTTTGGACTGTAGTTTCCTCAACCTTCTTTGTTCAAATACATGACTACCATTCATTTATCATTTCTCAATAATGCTTTGAAATCTAATATTGGTTGATGGCCCTTCTTCTATCCTCTATCCTATTAAGGTTTATGGGTTTAATTTTGTTTTTATTCTCTCTCATTTTAATGAGAAGTGGAGGCAAATGCAGGCACTTGATCACCATATTGAACTAGAGATCACCTTGGGTCCTTGCAAAAACATGATCCTATTGCATCATGTGCGGCTGTAGTGCCCCCATTGTGTTTACATTGAGAAATATGGATACCTAGACCACAGGGCACTATAATGTTTTTCTACTAAGAAGGCACATAGAATTTTTAATATTTTTAAAGCTGTTTGAAAAGAAGGTTGTAGGAAAATAGAAGTTAGATAAATGTCAGGATTTGGATCATAAGCCCTTTCTAATTCTGTATGTTTTTCTTTTCTTTTCCTTTTCCTTTTTTTTTAAATTGAATTTGGAAGAAGTCAGACATGATAACCTCAAAATTCCATTATGATTTTAAAAATACCTAAGCTCAATAACTTTGTCAAAAAGAAATTAAGATCATAATAATAAACATAATGATAATCAATACAAGAAAAAAACAAAAACATTCTAATTGCATTTTAGAAGTTATATCTCAAAGAATCTTGAATTTAAGTTTCATTTTTATAGTGGCTGGCTTCCATAAAAAGTTTTTAAGTCATTTTCCTTAGTTCTTAATAGAATACATATGGTGCTTTTTAAAAATATTTTCACAAGTGTGAGTAGGTCTTTTATTGATGCTTAAATTCATCTTATGTTTCGAGTATAAAATCATGCCTGCTCAAAATGTCTAGCATAGATAGCAGCATAGTTTTTAGAACCTATTCAGATTTCCTCTCCTGGCAACTTCTTTTATTAATTTATCCTTACTCTTATTCTCCCTAAACTTGTGGAACCTTAAGGATGTAGTCTGGCTCCTGGTATATGCCATAGCTTTCCCCTCCATCTAGCATTCCACTTGAATCTTCTCATTTATGCCACCCTGACTGTCTTATTTACAGTTATATGCTTAAGCTTTTTAAAGTATACTTTTTTACTTTGCTTTCCTCCCTCTTTTTTTTTCTTTTTTTAGACCAGATATCCAATGTGGAGGAGGAGAAGGAGGTTACAACAATTTTCTGACCTGAGCTATTTGCACCATTGTCAAACACTAGATCAGATGCAAAGAGAACTATTGGTCAAGTGAAAGTAGTTATTGTGCAAAGTACATGAAGTGCTAAAAATACTGGAACATGGAGAAATATTTGGAAAATATCTACTGAATATGGCCTAGGTAACTAACACAGACAAAGGCTACAGTTCACAGCTGGGCTTTTGTGTTTGATGACACTTGAAAAAATATTTCAAATTAAAATTTGAATTTCATCCTGCTGATTATCCATTGAAATCAAACATAAATGATTCATGTGTTTACCAAAAATCTGATAGACACATACAACTCAGTGCATTTTGCTAAATATTATGAAAAATTCGATAGTGATTACTGTTGGAGAAATGTGGTATGGTATATAGCAGAAGTGAAAGATAAGCATACCTGTAATGGAGAATAGAAGAGCACAAGAGTGTGATGTCATTTATTAGGATACCATATGAATGGTTTATGATTGAAAAGATGTAAGATACTTATGGCTATAATTATTTATTTGTTTGATTTTTATTTGCTTTTATTTTTTTTAAGTTGTAAACCCCAGCGCTTGGACTTAAATTTCAAGGCTACTTTTATTTCCCCCCGCAGGGAAGCACATAAGAGATGAAAAATGACAAGGGCAGCTTTCTAGGTATCTCTACCATGGTCCATGGCAGGGAATAAGGCAAAGTTCATGCTTGTTGAAAGTCTACTGATGGTCCGTCAAAAGAAATTCTGCTAAATACTCTTGCCTTCTTGTAGAATGAGAATATCTCCTTAATAAGTGTATTTCAAATTATGCCACCTGGCAAGTCCTCTTTCCTAATTACATTTCCAAATATATCCATTTATATCTCCTTAGGAAAACTTGAAGATGCTGATCTATTCCTTCAACACTTTTTAAAAACTACCGGGAGAAAGTCTGAGCATGGTGTTACATGCCTATAATCCCAGCACTCAGGAGATGTAGAATGGAAGAGCATAAATTCAAGGTCAGTCTGGGCTACATAGCAAGTTGGAGATCACCATTGGCTACATAGAAAGACCTTGGCTAACAAAATGAAACAAAAATAAATAAATAGATAAATAATAAAAACTATCAGGAACCATGGACTGCCACTGATCCTTTGGCATAGCTCTGAATGTTTTTTTGATTACTCACTACTAAAAATTTTTGTTCATTAGTGTATTAGATTACACACCTATGGTATATTTCATTTACCATAGAGTCCCCATTTAGGCATCTTGCCAAAGAAAATATCATCTTTTGATTAATATCACTCATCTTATTAGAGAGAACACTTCAAAGCAGTGGTAGATGTGACTGAGTTATACTACTCAGAAGAGCTATTGTTTTTTTCTACTGGCATTGCTTTTAGCATTCCTAGAATCTGATAAATTCCCACAATTCTAGCTTCCAAGATCACAGACTGAAAGAAGGAAACGTTTTTGTGAAACAATAGCAAATATCAAGGGCACAGTACTGAAACATGGACAAAGTCAATTGGAACCCAGATCATTTTTGAATTTGAAGCTGGATGAATTCTGAAAGTGGTAATAATGCAACTTTTAGAGCTGTTAGGCTAAGCATTACACAACACTTAGAGGTGAGATTCACAAAAACTGTAGTGAATAGGACTCTCCACTGATCTCTTGAGGCTTTGGCCCAAACCAGAAAAACTAAAGACCAGGTTTATTTAGAAAAATGTAGAATCCCCTTGCTACATAGAACAGAAAATTGCATTAAGTATTCACACTATGCCTTATCAATAAGAGTAGAATGCTTATAGGAAATATAGAAAAGGATAAAACTGAAACATCTGTCTCATGCCAGCCATTAAAATCAAACATAAATAATCCATTAATTTATCAAAAATATGATTAGCACACATGTATAATGCACTATGGTAAACATTGGCATTTATTCTAAACAATTGATGGAGAAAAGAAAAAGTAAAAGGGGTGCATAGTGAGTGAATATGGAATATTTATCCTTGTAATTAGAAAATAGAGCCACAGGTTTTATAACATAGACCACACATGATGAATATTAGCAAGATATTTGATGATAACTATCCTTTTACATACAGAATATCTGAATGTACTCAGACAGATACATATGTCTTTAGATAGGATACTGTGGCTTTAGAAACATAATAGACATGATGGACTCCATAATTTAAACATAGAATATTCCCCATAGGCTCATGCTTCAATGTTTGGTGTCCAGCTGGTGGCCTTGTTTTGGGAGGCAGTGAACCTTTAAGAGGCAGGATCCAGTTGGTAGAAGTAGCTCAGGTGGGATGGACCTTTGAAGATTATATCCAGTCTTGATTTCAGCCTTACACTCTGCTTCCTGTTTGCCATGATGTGAACTTATGTTCTCTGACATTCACTGCTGCCATAATGTTCTACCCAAGAACATAGGGCCACAAAACTGTGAACAGAACCTCTCTGAAATTATGAGTCAAAATCAAGCTTTTCTTAAGTTATTTCTGTCAGTTAGTTGGTCACAGTGATGCAAAAGAAACACATGGGAAATTTGTACCAGAAGTTTGGGAGTACCACACTGATTAAAAATGATCATTTGCATCTTAAGCCTTCAGGGCTGGTTTATGGGACAAATTTGGAAGAGTGTGAAGATGTGAGCTAGAGAGGCATTAGAATCCTCTAAGGAGAGCTTTATAGGTGATTCTAATGTGATCTAAGAAGACCAGAGTACCAAAAGAAATGCAGAGTAAACACGGGGCTCAAGAGTATTAAGATAAGATAGAAAACTGTACTTAGAACTTGACTAGATGTCATTTGTGTTACATTCTGGCAAATAATTTGTCTACATTTTGCTCATGCCCTGAAAATTTGAATAAGGCTGAATTCAAAAGTAATGACCTAATTAATTTGATTGAAGAAATTGCAAGACAACATAGCATTCACGCTGTGGCATGATTAATGCTAGCTACTTTAGCCAGGTTTACAGTATGAATCACAAGCAAACAGAAGGGCAGAAAGATGTGAAAAATGTGCTATTTGGCCAGGAAAAAAGTTGCAGACAAAGTGATTGTAGTGGTTAGAGAGACTGAAGAAATTTACATTATTAAAGGGAAGCCAAATGATTTGACCCAAGATAATAGGATGGATGCCTTGAGGACATTTCAGAAATTGAAGAAACCCCTCCCATTACAGGATCCTGGGTATAAAACTATAAAATTACTTGAAAATTTTTTCTAAGAAAGAAAGAAAGACAGACAGACAGACAGACAGAAATAAAGACAGACAGACAGACTTATTTCTGGGTGCCTAATAGAAAGAGGGCACCTAGACAAGTGTTTTTGTGGGGTTCACCTACACTCAGAGGCTGTGGTCACCATGGCCCAAGGAGGCCTAGATACCACTCAAGTTGGTGGCAGAATTTGGAGTCATCCATGTGCTGCTGGTTTTTCAGGAATGCAGAATATAATAGTTAACAGTCATGGAGGCACCAATCAATGTTCCAGAGGAAAACCTGTGAGGCTAATCAATGTGTGCCTGCAGCCGTAGCCCTGTGGCATCCGATCCTGTCAGATCTCGGAAGCTAAGCAGGGTCGGGCCTGGTTAGTACTTGGATGGGAGACCGCCAGGGAACACCAGATACTGTAGGCTTGGGAGAAGGACCTGGCAACCCCCTCCCAAAAATCAATCTGCCATTGAAAACCCTATGAGCAGCAGAGAAGCACTGACAATAGTGTTTCACCTGTTGTACAGAGGGTCGCTATGAATCGGATACCGACTCGACAGCACCTAACAACAACAACAACAATCAATGTGTAGTATTTCAGATTCCTGGGAGATGGGCTCAGAGGGCAATTCAAGAAGCTGTAAAGATGAAGTCCAAGCTGAAATGGCGATCTCAGGATAATAGAGAAGCTGGGAACATGCAACATATGCCAAGGAAAGCCTCAGGTAATGAATGGAGGAGGCCCAAAAGAAAGATCACATAGTTTGCCTCCAGCAAGGACTTAGAGTGAGTGCTGCCCAAGCCAACTTAAGCCCAGATGATGACACAATATGTCCTGAATGAGGTACATGGAACTCCATGATGTAATGTTTATCCTGCAGGCTTTTGTTCTTGCTTTGGTTCACTCTTTACTTGGTATCTTGTAACTTTCTTTTTGATTTTAGCGTGCTTCATAGGTATCAGTTTGCCTTCAGTCTCAGATGAGACTTTGAAATTAGACTTTTGAACAATGTTGAGACTGTTAAAACCTTGGGAACTCTTGCAGAAGGACTCAACACATTTTTTTCATTATGAGATGGTCATGAGCATTTGGAAGCCAGGGGCAGAACATTATGGTTTAACTTGAAATGTCCCCTACAGGTTCATGTTTCAATGCTTAGTCTCCAGTTGGTTATGTTGTTTTAGGAAGCTATGAACCTTTAGGAGGTGGAATCAACCTGGCTGAAGTAGGTCATAGGGATTTGCCCTTTGTAGGTTATACCTACCCTCAAATTCCTGTAAGTTTTATCTGCTTCCTGGTCTGCTGTGATATAAGATGCTCTTCTCTACCCACACACTCCTCCACCACACTTTTTCTTTCATAACATACTGACCTTCTGAATTAGGAGCCAAAATAATATTTCTTCCCTTAAACTGTTTCTGTCAGATAATTTGGTCACTGTGACATAAAAGCATCTAATAAAATAATATAGTAATGTGGTCAAATTATTATGAGAAATAAGTAAAAAATAAATGACAGTGTTCATGGCAAGAGAGATTAAAAGAGAAAGAAAAAAGAAAAATGAAAAAATGAAGAAAATCTGGAGTAGAAGGGAAAGGACCAATTTTAATTTTAGGGTTATATTCACAAATGTGAAAAAGAGAAAATTGATTTGTTTGATGTGATATTATTTAAACTTCTGACAATAAATACAATGATGTTTGTACTTAAAGCTAATTTTCATCTCTGATATTGTCAGTGATAAATTTCAGTGCAAGACTTCTTTGTGCCTGGTGAATGTCATGGTGACAATTCTACCAGCATTTCTCTTAAACTAGTAATAGTATTTAAATAAATGAAAGGGAAAATAAATGGCCAATTAACTTATATGATCATTCCTTTTTCCAGTTAACCAATATATACTCTTGTTCTACTCCATAATATATAAAATATGTAAAAGAGATGAAATTTTTTAAGTTGTTGCTAGGTGCTATTCAGTCAGTTTCTGAGTCATAGCAATCCTATGTACAACAGGTGAAACACTATTGTCAGTGCTTCACAGGTGAAACACTATTGTCAGTGCTTCTTTACTATTCACAAGGTTTTCACTGGAAGTTGTCTAAAGTGTGTTCATAAAAATCTTTGTATATGAAGCAAAAGTAATAAATGCTAATAAAAAAACAAAGCACAAATTATTCTTTAATAGACATATAATCCTCCTCTCACAACACTACCATCCTTTAGTCCTCTGTTCAAGATTGCTCCAGAATGTGATTCAATCTGGAATCATGTTCCACTACACTAGCTCTCAGAGCTAACCAATTATCTATGAAAGTTTCTTCTTGGATGCCCTCAGTTAGTTCTGTTCATTCAGTGGAAAACTTGTGGTACTGAATTCATCCTAAATGACAAGCAGAAAAATCTGTACTATTTAAATGGCAACTTGAAGATACAATGAAAGGTATTTGATTAAACTTAATTTATCTATCAAAGCCCCAACAAAGATGCCTAGTGTCTCATGTGATTGTCTATTTGATATATAGAGCTGTGGTGTGACTACGTATGTGTGCGTGCATGTGTGTGTGTGTGTGTGTGTGTGTGTGTATGAGGGAGAGAGTGAGAGAGAAAGAGAGAGAGCAGAGAGCCTATATAATTTTCCCATGCCTTTCCTATGAAAGTTTTATTGTTTCTTTTTATAAAAATAAGAAAATAATCCAACCAAACATATTAACTCTATATAAAGCTACACATTAAAATAGAAACAATTTTCATTATAATTTATGTTGCATAATTTTCTTTTTTTATCAGTACTTGGGGGTTGAAGTCAGGGCCTTGCACATATGTTGCAAACATTCTACCATTAACCTGTACCCCCAAGCCCTTTTTAATTTTTATCTTGAGATAGAGTCCTACTAAATTGTGGAAGCTGCCTCTGCTTGTGAATTTGCCATCCTCCTGCCTTTGCCTCCTAAGCCACTGGGATTACAGGTGTGGGCCTTAGCACCCAGCACTGATTACATAATTTTCAGTACTGTTCCCTATAGTTCTTATCCTATACTCAGTATTCTTATGTGATTATGCTTAGACTATCTATCTACCAAACACAGAAGTACAACAAATTAAAAGAACAATTTTCTCTGGTGTGCTCCCTCTAATGGACATTCAGTCAAGACATCTGTCAATCAAATGCCAAATATAATCTGATCATCTCTAATATATCCAGTTATGTTCCAGTTATGGTATTAGAAATGAAAGCACAGGTCATCATGCTACCTCTCAAGCAAGTTTTTCAAGGCTGACATTTACCTTTCCATGAAATCCAACAAGTCTTTTCTGAAGTGATAACATGAGGTTGACCAAGAGTAACTTAGGAAGACAAAAAGAATATAACTGGGAAGATTGTGAAAGCATGTGAACAGTGAAATGCCCATCAGTTTGATAGAGTTGTTTTCCCCCTGGAAGGAAATACTTTCACTATTAATACTGTACTGTGGATGGCAGACAGGGGATAAAAACCTTATTTAGTAGGAAAACAAGTATAGTAGCCACAATTTGGGGAGTTGGGTGGAGTATGTGCAACAAAGTAGGATGATACCAGTGTCATCAAATCTTTGGCTAGAACTTGAACAATTTTTCCTTGAAAATAAAATTCCAGAGTATCCCAACCAACTTAATTTCAACATAATCTCTTGAATTGTAGCTGAGACATAAGTTTATCATTTACAAGTAATTTCTTTATTTTATTTGAAAATTTTAATGTACACTTTAATGTGATTCATTCTGACATGCTTTTCATTGTGACATTTCCATATATACATTTTGATGAACATTATTCATATAGGTTACCCCTTACCCTTCGGTATGCTTCCCCCTTTTCCCCCTCCCCCTCTAAGTCTTCTCTAACTTTTACTTAGTAATAGTTTTCTATATGACCTTGGGTTCCAGTTCTGTTTAAGATAGAAACTTCTCCTTTAGTGGTCTTTGTTTTTATCTTGTTAGAACAATTACATGCATTTTCTAGACCATTTAAATTGACACCATTCTTATCCCCCCCCCTTTTATTTTGATCCGATCTTTGAATAGGATTTTTCCTTCTTACAATATTGTGGGGAAAAGGGAACACTCTTACATTGTTGGTGGAGCTGTAAATTGGTCCAACCACTGTGGAAATCTATATGGAGGTATCTTAAAAAACTAAAAATAGATCTACCATATGACCCAGCTATAACACTATTGGGAATTTACCCAAAGGGAGATGGGTCATCATACCACAGAGACACCTGCATCTCCACGTTTAATGCAGCGCTTTTCACAATAGCAAGGATATGGAATCAACCAAAGTGCCCTTCAACAGAAGAATGGATAAAAAATCTTTGATATATATACAAGTAATTTCTTTGATGATATTTTGGGGTAGCTTCCCCAATCTCCTCTTCATCTCCCTCTCCTCTCCCTACAGATGTACCCAATGTGGCATGAATATGATGCTAAGTCCTGCTGAGAAGAGACAAATGTTCTAGTTAGTTTTCTGTTGCCATAAAAAATATCTAGGGATCCATACTTTCTAAATAAGAGGTTTATTTGGCTCACAGTTGTGGTAGTTGGAAGGTCCAAACAGCAGAGCACTTTGCATTCTGGCAAGGGCCACCATGGCTACATCATGTCATGGTATAAAAGTAGAAAAGGAAGTGATGAGATATAGATGGGGGATATACAAAAAGAAGAAAATAAGAGATTGAGAAGGGGTCAGTGTGTCTCTTTATAACAACTCATTGTTGCAGGATATAATCCACTCATACAGATATAATCCACTCCCAGGAGAAAACATTAATCTATTTGAGATGAAAAATTCCCCCACAACCTATTGACATTTCACTAGGCCCTCTCCTCTTAAACTTCTAGAATGTCAACACTGCCCTCCTGGAGACCAAGTTTCCGGTATGTGAACCTCTGAAGGACAAACCATAGAAATCATAGCAGCAAACATTGCCGGTAACTTGTGAATTGTGTGTGGGGAAAGGATGTCAGAAACAGCAAAAGAAAAGTAAATGAATTATTATTAAAAATGTTAGTCTGGGAGCAATACACTTAATCAACAGGATTGTTATGTGAGAAAAAAAAAGCAAGAAAATTTGAAGAAATGGCAGACAGTGAAGAGATGTCATGTATTTCCTAAAGGATATCTGCAAAGAATATTCTGCTGCTAGGTGGAAGGTAGCCACCAACAGCACTCAGGTGGTAAGAAAGTTGCACTGAACATTATGACAAGATAGGTGAAGATAAAGAAATAAACTTCATAGCATCATCTTTCTCTTGAACAATTTAAGTTGGTGTCAGGACACAAGCCTTAGTTCATATGTTGTTGTTGTTAGGTGCCATCAACTTGGTGTTCAACTCATAGCAACTCTACGTACAGTAAGTGGAACAGTATTGTTTTTTAGTGATTCTCTGTTATTCATGGGGTTTTCAATGGCTGATTGCCTTCTGGGGGTGGGTTGCCGATCCTTCTCCCAAACCTACAGCACCTGGTCTTCCCAGGTGGTCTCCCATCCAAATACTAACCAGGCCAATTCAATCTAGCTTCCAAGATCTGAGGGGATTGAATACCACAGTGGTAGTTTCCAAGTTTAGTTTATATATACTTCATCTTTTAATTTACTACTGAAAACTGCAGCCTAAGCATTCTTAGAAATAATAAAATTGGAAATTATCCATGTGGCTTTACATGCATTTGTAGTAGTGATGTTGGAATTTAGTTGTAGAGTGGCTTATGTTGTTTTCTGTCTTGTATTGATCAATCAACCTTAGTTCACCTAGAGTGCATATGGTAATATATATGAGTTTTACAAAAGAATTTTCCTTATTCTTAAGGAATTAGTAATGTAGTAATGAGATAAAACTTACAATATGAAAAAAAGATGGTTAATTCATCACAATTGTATTCCCATCATGTAGAATTTACATTTGTCTATTACTTGGTTACAGCCTGCAGCAATATATATACATACATACATACATATATACATATGTACAAAATACATATATATACACACACACACACATATATATACACACATATGTATATACACATATATATATACATATATACATATATACATATACATACATACATATACATATACATATATGTATGTATATATATAAGCATATATAGCTATATATACCGCTGTGGGGTCTAATCCCACCAGATCTCAGAACCTAAGCAGGGTTGGAATGGGTTCATATTTGGATGGGGGATTGCCTGGGAATACCAGGTGCTGTAGGCTTGGGAGAAGGACCCAGCAACTAACTCCCAAAAAACAATCATCTGTTGAAAACCCTACAAATAGCAGAGAAGCACTAGAATAATGCTTTGGCTGTTGTATATAGGGTTGCTATGGGTCAGATACTGACTCCACTGTACCTAACATCAATGAAAATTACTTGGTAATAGACTGTGCTCTTTCAGACTATAAAGTTTTTCTGCACACAAAGATGGAATGCCTAGCTCTTATAAACTCTCTAATTTGCCTGCATAAAATTGAACGTACAGTTTTCCTAGTTCCTCCAGACTTCCTTTCTATCAGGAGGCATGAGTTCCATAGGCACATAACTGCTTTTGACCTTTTCAGCTATTGTTTTAATCTGTGAAAGAATAACAACAAACAAATGGAAATCTGCATGAGAGGTATTGAATATGTAGAGAAGTCTTCAGCAAAGCACCACAGAGATGTCAGGATTCAACAGGTAGTTTGGATTCTTGCTTATTTACTGAGTATCTCAGACTAAACACTATTTGCAGGGCTCCCCAGGAACAATCAGAATGTAAAATCTTCACAATGCAACATAAGTATATTTCCACAAAGCCTAAATCAAGGCTTTGAGTGCCAAGTGCTTAAAATATATTTATTTAATCAATAAATAGGTCAGGGCACTCAGCATTTCCTGTCAGGACCTGATGTGCTGTAATGAAAGTGGCTTTTCTCTGCTGGACCACATAACATCCCTCTTTTCTTTTTCCTTCTTTATTGATTTGAATCTAGGTTTTGAAGACCACAACTTGATCTTGTGGGTTAATTTTTAATGGCTATTCATAATTGTATTTTTCACTATCTCCCTTCTCACTGAGTGATAATCCTTGTCCTTATGTCCAGTCAACTTAGAATGTCTGTTGTGATTCTGATGAATATCGAACAGTACATAGTTTGTTAGGCTTCACTCTGTGCATTTTGACAAATGTGAGTATCATGTGATGGCACATATCAGGCCTTACAGTAGCATGCAAAATAATTTCTCTGGTATTGTGTTTCTGTACATCAGCTAATTAGAGTTTACTCCGCTGTGACCATTCACCCTTATCACTGGCATTCTTGAGTCTCAAGGAGGTTATGAGGGCATCTCTCACACCACAGTCCTGACATCCTCTAGTTATTGTTTAGTAAGATACTGCAACGTGGAAATTAAGCAAGGGACTCCAGGCTGTACCCACTGTTCTTGCATCAGGTCCTCTGTGGACAATGCAAAACAGCTAATTTAAAGATGAAAGCCAAGACCTCTTGAGGTTGGATCTCTGCAATTCCCACTATTGCATTTAACATATTTTAAACGTTTGTTTAGCTTTTTAAAAACTTCTTTTTCAACTGGCATACATTCACATATGATTGGAAGTAACACATCCTCTATCTTTACTGCTGAAAAGCAAATATGGCAATGAAGATGCCAACCTAGCATTCACAAGATGAAAAAGGTGTTGCATATTTTTGTGAATTCTAATAAATATGAAGAAATACGTCTCCAAGTGCTACAAATAATTATGAAGTGTCTCAAGGTAAGATTTACACTTTGTTTACAAGAAATTGGATTAATTTTTTCCAGTTATTTATTGATGTAAGACCTGGTTACTGAGCACTTAATCTGTGGTGGCCACTATACAAGTATTAACAATTAAGGGCAATTTGTTTTTATATGAGGCCAAATTTTTCAGGTGCCATCGTAATGTCTGGCTTCACTGCACAGAAAGTGCAGACATACTTTCCAACCGTGTATAAAACTGACAATACTTTACAATAATGAAATACTAAACATACACATTGAGTGTGGGATTCCCACGTGGCAATGATGGCTGGCAAAGGCAATTAAGATGGTAAAATCCTGGTAGTAGTCAGCACTTGATAGCAAAAGAGGCAATTTCAAGATGGCAGCATCACTGCCTCTGATTATTAATAAATAAATATTGACATTAATTTAGCACTTTCCATCTTCAAAGCACTTTACAATTATTAATTAGTCCTCTTAGGATTATTTGAAATATAACTTCAGAAGTTTGCATTTAAATAGAATGTTCATGATGGTGTTTCCTTGGCTTCAAGTACAACCCCCTTTTCTTTTTTTATTAACTTCTTAGAACTTAATTTTCCCTGGATTAAAGGTAGTAAGATGAATGTAGTGAAATAGGCATTATGAAAAAGGTAATTTCAGAAAGGTAAAGAGCCAAGAGAGCAACACTACCACTGCTCCATCCCCTCAGTTTGTCCCATTCTTAGTATCTTGCATTAGTGATGTACATTTCTTACAGTTGATGAGTCAATATCAATACTATTCATTAAAGTCCATAATTTACATTAGAATTCACTCTTTATGATGCACTTGCTGTTTTTTAACAAATCTGTAACATGTGATGACATGCACATGACCTTACAAAATCTTACAGAATGATTTCTCTTGTAATATATTCCTGTGTGTCAGCTAATGAGAGTTTGACTTCACTGTGACCACTCACCTTCATCCCAGACACTCCTGTATTTGAAGGAGTTTGTATCCCTTTGGTGACTGCTTATACAAACACTAAGACCCCTGTCTACTCAGCTCCACTGGGTAGGGAGTCCCTCTGTTTCCAAAGAAATGCATTTCCATCAATCTGACTTGAAGAAAAGACCAGGGTCTCAAGGTTAGTGATGAAGGGAGAACATTTGCAGTTTAATTGAGTTAAATGCATAAGAGGCCTTCCTGAATATTTATGCCTTCCACATACCAGTCCATTTAAGAGTATGCTTGCACCTTCTTTTTATTTGCCACACCTCCCTAACTTCTGCACTGGCAGGATCATCACGAGATCCAGACAGCATCATAGGATCCATCTCTATCTATGAGGCTACAAATAGCTATACTAAGTCTTAGTGGAGAATTGCTTCTATGTTTTAAAATTGTATCTTGAGACTTACTAAACGAAACAGATACATTGGTTTACATTTTATTTTTTTAAAGATCTGTGAAACTTTTCTGGACCACAATCCCATATTTAGAATACAGAGACAGTCTAACACAACATACTGCATCCCCTATCAAAATAGACATAAAATTGACTTGCAATTATGTGTCCCTATTTGTTCCCCCTTCTAGGCTGCTGATTATATGTTGTTGTTGTTGTTGTTGTGTGCCATTGTGTCACTTTCAACTCATAGCATTCCTATGTACAACAGATGAAACACTCCATGACACTGTGCCACGCCCAGCACTATATCAGTGCTTTTATGCCATTCCATAGGGTTTTCAATGGCTGATTGTTTTCAGAATTGTTTTGAGAAGGTGATGCCATGTTCTTCTCCCATTTCTGCAGTGCTGGGAATTGAACCCAGGGCCTCAGATAACACAGAGCAGCACTCTAGCAAATGAGCTAAACCCCGTCCCTGCCAACTATATAATGGAAGCAATCTATTGTTTTTGTTTACTCTTGGGTCTCTCAGTGTTTTAAATATTGTTTGCCACATGATAGATGTTCAATTGATGAATGAGTTTAAAATATAAAAATAACAACGAATTTAAGAAATAGATACGGAGAGAAAAAAAGTAGAAAATTAACTTTTTTGTAACAATTGATGGAGGTATTTTAAATAACTTCTAACTTTACTGACCAATTCTTATTCTTAATGAATTTGTAATGGTACAGAGAGGATAAAGAGAAGTATATTGTATACTATGCCTTGCAATATCATACATAAAATCTTGATCAGAATATTACGTGTCTCAGAAACAGCCCCTTTTGTCCTCAAAAGTCTCTTTCATATGCCACATTAAATAAGTAAAGACAAAGACACTTGTGTTAATAAGGGTGATTTTCCATTGCCCCCACAGAGGAAATATTTTCTAGTGAATGAGAGAGAAAATTTCAGAGTAACCCCTTAAAGACCTGTGGTCTATCCAGAGATTCATGGCTACCTGGACAATCAAGGGTAGAGGCTTTCTGTTTACCTTTGGACATCCTCTGGAAAGCTCGCCCTATTATCCTCCCATATCTGGGCCAGTGCTTTTATTAGAATCCTGATAGCATGTGGCAACCTCTCTCATTTTCCTATTTCACTGTCTTTTAATTGTCTCGATACTTGCCTATCTTCTCCATCAAGCTTTAGGATACATTATGACAAGGAACTTGTTTGCTTTTCTTATTGTTTCATTCACTTTTTGTGCTTAGGCTTTGTGTTTGGAACAACATACTGTAGAAGAAGAGAAAGTAAAGAAAGAACCCAGGCAAATTTCTGATATAGAAATAATAACCATTCTCTGGCAATCTCTGACACATTAACATTTAAGTGTTTTCCCCAGAGTTCTGACCAATGCAAAAGATCTCAGCCTCTCAAGCAAAATAAAAAGCCTACTTAGCAAGGGAAACTAGTTGACCCACAGATCCTTTGAACCATCTTTGACACTATGGTTAGGTTTGCTTTTGCCTTCCCATCTCTCTGACTTAGATTCGATAACAGTGGATTAACTGACCTCAGCTGTAATTTACTGCTGTGTTCTATGGGATATATAATTGTTACTGCCAATTGTAGAGATGTTACTAGTTCTAACAAACAATGGTATACTCTGGTGACACATATTGTGCTCCCTAAATGCCATTTTCCTTGGATGACACTGTGACTCCAAACCCTATTGGGTTTTTGCTTTTTCCATCATCTGAGATGAGTTTAACTGACTTGTGCCCTGTAGGGTTTGTTATTCACACATAGAAGTCTATCTCCTTCCACTTATTACAGATTTCCTTGTTTTATTCTTATCAGGCATGTGTCTTATTGCTCATATTAACTGAAGGAAGGAATGCTAAACACTGCTATATTGTATCTTTCAATGGTTAGTGCATTATATTGAACAAAATAGGTGCTCAATAGTACTACTCAAGATGATGAAATGTGGAAAAGATAATAGGAATTTTTCTTATGACAATTAGAAACATTTCTTTCTGTTTCAATTAATATGTATTTTCTCTGAACGTCTAAGATTCTTGGACATATGTAAAGAATTCAAGATATTCCAGAAATGGTGTTTAAGCTAGGTTCAAAGGCACACACCTGTAATCTGAGCTACTGAGAAGGTTGAGGCATTAGGATCCCAAGTTCAAGGCCAGCCTGGGCTACATCACACACTCAGGGTGAGCATGGACAGCTTAACAGGGTTTGTTTTAAAAAAAATCAAAAAAAAAACATGAAAAAAACAAAAAAATGGGCTGGGCATCTAGCTCAGCAGTAGAGCGGCGTGCATAAGGTCCTGGATTCAAATCCTCGGTGCTAAAAAAAAAAAGAAAGAAAAAAAAAGGATGTTCTTCAGATATCTGTTGTTATGTTTGTATGTTATCATCTGCATTCTTACTGAGTAGATAAAGTGTCTCCTTTCATTTTATGTTGGCTATCTACCTCCTGGAGTTAAGAAATGTGATTGAAAATGATGCATCCTCCTTCCCTGTCACCACTTGTGTATAGCTAAGAAAATACCAGCGTCATCAGTGTCCTAAATGGCATCTCAGAAATAGAAAGGTCAGAAACAAAAAGTGCTAAATTCAAGAGATTTAAAGGCAAATTATCAGGAGTTGGATTACAGCCCCAAACCATATAGGCTATAAGGTCAGAGCTTAACTGTTTTTCCATTTTATTGCTCAAGGACACGAAAACGTGATGCATGAGACTCCAGCACCATAAACTGCCTACAGAGGTGGCCATTTCATCATGTATGGTTGCAAGTCAAGTACTGACCACACAATTTAAATGGACAGCAGCAAAACCCTGGTGTGGATGTGAGAAGCAATGTCACACACAACATCTTTTTCCTAATTATTAGCACCTGGACAGGTGGCAGGAAGGGAATGAGGGGTGGGGGTCAGGGGAGAGGAAGGGGCAGGAGGCATAGTGACATTTCCCATCTCAGGAGTATAAGATTCATTACCTCTGATGAAAAGTCACCAGGCTGCAATGATTCCTGACATACTCTGTGACAGGAGAAAGTGACATGGCCGTTTGACATTCAGGGCTAGAAGGTTGTGAGTCTGTAATCACTAGTTAAAATTGAATCTTGTACATTGCACCCTGCCAGCACAGCTCAACTCTTGATAATTATTTGGATGCTACTGTATTTGGATTTTATTTCCCCAGCAGAGAGGGGAAGTTGGATTTATAGTTTACTGCTGAGTTAAGATTGGAGCAGTCTAGATCTTTTTTATGGTTAATATGGCAGGGCCAACTGAATCTGGTGATGTTTTTGTCCCCTTTTTAATTCTCAACCACCTGAAGCTGGGGAGGGAGAGTCACAAAGGAATCAAGGGGTGTGTCTTTGAATTTTCCACAAGCAAGCTACATTACTGTCTGCGCTAATGTTTTCCTGTCTTCTCCTTTCCCTTCATGATGCTTTAAATCAGCCCTGTGGTCACAGAAGGAGCTATGGATACCATGTTGCCACTGCTGTAGCCTGATTTGCCACATGGTAAGGAGTTCTCTGTGGTTGAATGCTTAGATGGTCAATGTTACTTAAACAAGTTCTTTGCTATTACCTGAGGGTCAAGGAAAGGACCAAAGACATGGTTTACACAGGTTGTTTTAGTATAATTACAGTTTGGCTTTGAACTGTAGGTGTGCAAATAGGCATGCTGTGATTCGAACAAAAATGTTCTTCCCCCTTCCTCCTACCCAGAGGCCTGGAGGTCTCTGGTCAATCACAAAAGCATAGCCTATATATTCACTCCATTAAGCCCAGAAGGATCCTGGATTTCTGGCTTGTCAGGCTCCATCTAATGTTTTGAGGAGTCATAGCCCCATGTTGATAGAAGGGTAAAGTGATCACCACAGCTAACTTTGTATACCGAGACTCAATCCTGCCAGTGAACTAAGGGTTGTCTCCACCACAGGAAGCTGAAAAACGGATGTGACCAAAGATACCTTTAGAGCTAACCAGCCTCAGTATTTATAAATCCCGCATCAGAGAAGCACCAATTTAAATGAGGACCTGTTATTTCTAAGTATTCCTAAAGAAATAATCATTGATTATTTTTCTTTCTTGGAGGAAAAAAATCCCAATCAAAGTCAAAGACAGACAAAATGCTGGTGGGGATTTTGTCTGGGAATGTTATCAGCTTTGGCCTTGAGGCATGGCATTCAGTATTATGCGTGGCTCCTAAGGACCTAGAGTTGACTCTCAGCTCCATTTCTGGGAAACCTGATTTTTGTCAACTGACTGTGGTCCCATTAATTGTAGAGAATTAACATGGATTCTGTTTAAGAGACTGATGTTTAGAGTAAGAATGTGGATTTATGAAGTTTTCAATGAGAAATAATAATGCAACAGGATTGAAATATGCAAATTCTAAAGGCCAGTGCAGATTTACAAGTAAATAAACCAAATCCTAAACAGGAAGAGATTAAGGGGATAGCAGCACAGGGAACAGAAATGAATCTAACTTCACTTTCTTATTGACAATGTAGGTGTGGGCAAGGATGACCTTCCCCAACTCTGGGACTGCAGTAGTGTGCTGCAGTAGCATCTTTAGTGTCCCACTGGCCACCCTTCACTTCACATCGGAGAGATTGCCTGTTGATGGCACAACTCAGCTTTCATGAGGGAATCTTATCTTCCTGTTTTTATAGTTCTCACAGATAGCTACTACCAAGACTGAAAGGACAACTGGAGGTGAACATTTTAGGTCACTTGCAGACAAGAACACCTAAGCATGCATAAATTCACAACCTGCCTTCATTACATTAGAAAGTCTATGGTGCAATGAGTTATCTCGAGGAGGGGATTTCCTCTTCAAACAAGGAATTTCTAAATAGGAAAGACTCTACTAAAGCAGCTGAATTAGAGATACTTGGCAATGAGATGGCAGTTGGTAATACCTAGGGAGAAAGACACGAAAAATTAAAAGAGGAGAACACAGAACAAAGAAGAGGGTCAACACAAAGATATGTCAAGGAGACTGAAATTAAGCCTGCAATCTCCTAGTAAAGACAGAGTTAGGAGTGACTGGAATGTTGTTTGCTGAAATGATAATCCTGATAATCCTAAAACTGAGGTACGTGGGTTGGCAATTCTGTGTATTTAAATGAATAACCACTTTGTGGGTGACATCACATCTCAATTGCTTCTAGTTGTAGAAACTGGACTAAGGATAATTTCCCTTTCTCTCTGGCCTTAAATTTCTTTTGGAAGAACACCCTAACTCACCCTTGCCCAAGCTAGTAGGCAAAAATGACAGTGCTACCCTATCCATGGATTTCAGCAATGGAGTTGACCAAGGGAAATGATAGGTGCTTCTCATGTGTCCATGGCTGGGAAAGAATTTCTTCTTCTTCTTCCCCAAACTAAATTTCCTGCATCATGTAGTATACACTTTAACATGCTCTGTTCCAGTGAAGTCTCCCTTGACTAATGGTTGCAGGAAACTTTTCCTTCTCTACATTGTTATAGAATTTAACACTCGTGTATAAACATGTCACTTGTGTTTTTGTTTGATTTTAGAGTTCTCTGTTTCCAATTTATATACCTTGCCTGAATGAGCAATTAAAGCCTGGAGGTAAACAGTCACTGAGACCTAAAGCTACCCTTTCAAACTCCTGGAAACTCAATTTTCTTATCTAGTATAATGAGAAAATTGGAATGTGAGCCTCAAAGTCTCTTCTAGTCCTAATATTCTATGAAACTATGTGGTGCTTCTCTTTTCATCCCAAATCTACAGATGCAATGGAAAAAGACAGTGGAAGAAATCAAAGGCTAATGAAAATGTTTGTTTGCTTTCCTAGATGTGAGTTGCTTTATAACTTTCATTTACACATTTACAGGAATGGTTTCAATATATTCTTCAAGCACAACTTTTAACAGTTTTCTCATTAGGCTAAATAGTCCAAGCCCACAGCCATACCACTATAGCATCCAATCCTGTCAGATCTCAGAAGCTAAGCAGGGTCCCGCCTGGTTATTACTAGGATGGGACTGCCTGGGATCACCAGGTGCTGTAGGCTTGGGAGAAGGACCTAGCAACCCACTCTAAAACACAATCAGCCATCATCGGAACCCTATGAATAGCAGAGAAGCACTAACAATGCTGTTTTGTCTATTATAGATGGGGTCGCTATGAGTCAGATACAGACTCACTCAATGGCACCTAACAACAACAAATAGTCCAAAGGTGATTATATTCTCTTGGTGCCAATTTCTTTCTCTTAAGGAAAAATAACATGATAGGAAACCATTTTTTGTTTGTTTAATGTGCACAATCCTGTGACATGTAAATTTAAGTGAAACACCATAAGAACAATTTTTGGTACTGGATTTCAGGCACACTAAAGGCATATCCAAATGGCAGACTTCCAGAATTCACCAGCACCAGCTGGAGCTCAATGCAGTGCAATCATCTCATGCTGCCTTTAGACTTTGGTTCTGCAACTGAAACATGGAAACTCTGCTCTTCAAGGGAATCAGATTGTATTTTTTGACATTTTCATTCCAAAATGTTATATCACCAGGCATCTTTCTAGCCTTACCTGATTTGAATGTGTTTCTCAGGAGATCAAACTGTCTCCAAAGTTGTATTCATACATCTCCTAGTTGTAAGCTTTTCTCACAGCTCTTGATGTAATTAGCATCCTTGAATATTGAACAAAAGTAATTTTATCATGCAATCAAGAATACTTCAGTAAAGGTTGTAGGTTAGCTATTGCTAAACACTGAAAGAAAGGAAGAATTTGAGTAGTGTTTCTTACAAGAAAAAGCATGTAAGCCTATAAACACATAGGAGATGTTACCTCATAGTTTGATATCATTATTATTTTAATATTCATGCTAGTATTCTTTGGAAGTGTATTAATTACTCTCATTGGCATTACAGGAATGGATAAAATAACCAATATCTCATTGAAGAAGTGAGATAGGGAGAGACTTTGTGAGAGCCTCAGAAGAAGACTAAAGATTAGACCACTGGGTTTAGATAGATTTCCTTTACTTTCTTTGGAAACTGTAGTCATGCTGGAAGGAAGATTTCTGTTGCTGGACTGGATTCAAGGTTATTATTGGTCTCAAGAATATGCAATTCACATATGCATACATACTAATATATGGCACTCAACTATTATATATATATAATATATATTATATATACACACACATACACACATACTATCATAGATATATTACTGCTGTAAATTTCATATAATATAAAAAGGGGGATTATTTTTAAAATAATAAGTACTCTACAAAAATCATCTCATAGTTGAGTCACTCAAAATTTTTACATTATGCATGGAGGGATTGTAGGAGTAAAGCAGGGAGGGAAACAGAGTGAAAAAAGAGAAAAGAAAAGAGACAACGGGTGAGAGAATGGTGTAGAGCACTTGCCTACAATGAGAGAGGCTCAGGGTTCAATATCTTAGTATCAGTGCAGTGGTACTGGGGGACTGAACCCAGAGTTTGCACATGCTTTGCAAGTGCTCTACCACTGTACTTCACCCCTAGCCCCTTTTTAAAATATATATATTTTATCTTGAGACAGGGGTCTAACCAAGTTGCACAGGCTGCCTCTGGCCTTGAACTCAAGATCCTCCTGCCTCTGCCTCTGGAGTTGCTGCGATTGCAGACATGCGCCACTGCACCCACCCATTTCCTTAACCAAGGTGATTTCCAGAAATGCAACTGTGGAATAGAAAATTTTCTCTTTTATTTGGGGATCAACAAGAGTTTTTATAATGTTCTGCAAACCTGAGCCCCTCCTTAAAATGTCTGGGAAACAAAAACTGATTCTCACCTGAAAGGCCTCTTCACTTGTCTTGAAAGGATTTTTAGGCTGTTCCCCTTAAGCTGCTTTTTCTTTCTGTGCAACTTCCCAATCCCATTCACAAACTGTTGCCATGGTAAATAATTATATCACAGATGAATTGTGTACACTTCCTTTTCATAGCTGGAAGAGAAATTGTAGAGGAAAGGGGAAAAAAATCAAAATCCTTTAAAATTACAGGGGAGATAGCTGAGGAACGATTGCTTCCTCATTAACATAATTAGCTCCATGAATTATAAATTGGTATTAGAACTTGCTCTTCATGACAAAAGGAGTAATTATATTTACTCATGTAAAATTAAACAATACCAAAAAAATTAATGGGACTCACCAGAAGCTCTCTTGACATTATCATAAAATTCAGAGATCTGAATATCCCACAAACTGAAGTGATTTAAGCAGTGTAAACTTTAATGCTGCTCAAATTTGCTCTGTAGAAATATATCTCCTGGTTAGTTTATAACTGAGCTTCTATGTTCAAAAAGTCACACACGTACACATATACACATGATAACAACAAAAAACAATCCTTGATTTTTTTTTCCCCACAGATTGATGTATAGAAAAGGCCAGGTTTTCTAAACCTAAGTAGGAAGTGAAAGTAATTTCCAAAAGAATTTTTTAAATTAACTGTCTGAAAATTTAGTCTCTAGAATAGTGACCTATTTATTTCAACTCTCAAACGTGTCTAGAAATGAGGCTGATAGAAGAGAAAGTGAATTTGTCTACCTAGCCAGATCCCCCATTGAGGAAGAATGGTAAAATATCAGAACAGTAATGGCCAGGTCTCTGTATACCTGGTGGAGGCAGCCAAAACTCAGTGACCAGGAACATCTCTGATGAATGGATGCTTAGCCTAGGCCTAAGAAGAGAGACCAAGGAAAGAGGACCCATACTTTTACTCAATTCTATAAAACTGGTTATGGATAAATATAGACAACTTTGATCCCTAATAAAATTGTGGGACAATGTTTTCTATTCTGTACATCCTCCTTTTCTTTGTTTCTGTTAATCCAAATTATCTTATAGAAATTCTTACTCTCCTTATTTCACCTCTTTCATTTGATAATAAATGTTATATAGCCTGTTGTTTTTCTCCATGGCTAGATTCTGATGTAGTAGATCAGGGATCCACCTATATGGAGATATAGGTTGAACACACAGAAACCACTTTTTGTGGGTTCTGACCATGTTTTAATACCCTGTAAAATATTCCAGAACATTATTCATTTCTACTTGTCATTGTGATTGGAAGGCCTTCCCAAAGTTCACACTTACAAGGTAAACCTTAAGAGCCTCCTTTAAATATATGACTAATTTAAAAGATTAGATCTTGCATGATGGTATTGATTCAACTGTATGAAACCAGAGGAAAGGTGTCTAAGATAAACTTCGGTATCCTTGTCAAAAAAAAAAAAAAAAAAAAAAAAAAAATTAGTTTGCGCATTCCTTCAGCCAGGTTTTTTTCTTTTTTCTTTTTTTTTTTTTTTTGAGAGATCTGCACCATGTACATCAGTGCATTATATGCTAGGTATGGGAGAAGTAGAGCAGCAAATAAAATTGTAAGATGATCCCTAGACTTACAGAATTTATGAATCCTAGAAACCCAGCCCATCATTTGGAATAATATGTAGCCAAAATGATGTTTACAATGAATGCTTAAGAATGTGACAAAATGATTAAATCATATGTTAAGTGAAAAAGCAAGAAAAAAAATTGCTATTCTAATGATGCCTGGTATGCACATATGGGATGACAATCTGTCACTGCTTTTCCTCTTGGCCATTCTTCCCACTCCAGGACTTCCTAGAGCCCAGATTGACTCACTTTGCTGTTGGGAGTATTTTCTAGTCTGTCTCTCAATTTGCATCTCAGAATGTTAATTTAGGCCAGTTGATTGGACAATCTAGAGGAAGCTATGCCTCTGGGAAGAATCAGCAACTCCCACCTCAGGTTATCACTCAGGGTCCCACAAGGCAACAGATGGTGTACTCAAGTGGGTAATTGTGGAGAGATTAATAAAGGAACTACTTCCTAAAATGCAAGAGGGTTAAAAGAAACCAATAAGGTTTGCTGCAGTGTCCCTGGGCTGGCTCCAGTGGGAATCATTGCCACCCACTAGAGGAGGAAGAGGAATAAGAGCTTAACAGAATTTGAAAAGGGAAGTTATAGGAGAGGATCACTGAACAAGAATTGTGGCCTTTGGTAAAGGGACATAGCTAACCTGAGGAAATTGACCAATTACAGACAGGAAAAACGAATACCCCAATTCAACAAACAACTTGCCTTATTGTCTTCTGCAGGTAACTTCTGTTGGAAGCCAGAGGGCAGAGACACTTTAACTTAGTTCATAAAGATTGATCTTTGAGACACAAAGCATAATGGGGAAGTGTGACAATTGTTTTAGGAAGCCAAAAAAAAAAAAAAAAAAAAAGACAAAAAAGAAAAGAAGAGCTAACACAAATGAGTGGACAGCTGAGACCAGGAGACAAGTTTTTGAAACATTAGCATTTTTTCCACTATAGAAAATTATATGCTTCAAATGAAAAAGAAAATGTCACTGAATTTTAAAAAGTTATGATTTTTGAAAATCTGATATGAATTTTTGCTATAGACTATCCCTTTGATTTAACTGAAGCTAAAAGCATTTTTGAACTAGATGACACATGTAAAGTCAACTCTTTTGACTAATTGTGAAAAACTTGACTTGCCTCCCTAATAAAACATGTTCAAAAACAATTTTGTTCTATCAATATATACATGACAGAATAAAGAGTGAATTTTTGGGGAAAATTTTCTCATTGGCCACATCAAATCCTTGACTAGATTTCACTGTTTTTTTGCTGATAATCTTAGTTTTTCCACGATATTAACCTCTGCTTTTGCAGCATCCAAGAAAGTCAATCTTGC